>PVIY010046356.1:8067-18620 GCA_004026745.1 Myrmecophaga tridactyla | reverse complement strand
GGGGGGGCCGCGTGGGTGGTAGGGATGCTGCGTGGGAGGGCGGGGGCACATGCTACGTTAACTCCGGGAGCCACCGCCTTCCCGCAGTTTTGATTGGGTACGTCGGGTTCTTTGGAAGAACAAATCTTCCTTCCCTTTAAAAAAATCAGCTTTATAATTCTGAAGTCATCTTAAGTGCATAAGCACCTGTCTTCTGGGGAATCTAAACCAGATGATGTTACTGAAAAAGAACAAGGTGTTAATGAGTGATAGGTAGTCCCTAAAATTCCTTTTTACAGCATCTAGAAAGATTTCTCAAATTATACAGACAGGATTATTTTGATCCATCTGTGCATGTATCTTTTCTTAGAGAAAGTTATTTGCATCCTCCCCGCCACCGCGGCTGGCAGGCAGGGCCTCTCCCGAGCGGGTCACCTTCCTCGCGCCCTCCAGTGGGCTCCCCTCCGGCCACACGGGCTGGGCACCAGCGCCCAAGCACACCATCTTCCCTCCACCTCAGGGCCTGCGGGCAGGAGCCGCGACGCCGTCTCCACCCACATCCGACTCCTAGCGAGCCCCCCTCAGGTCTCCTGTCCTCCACGGTGTTTCCGTCCGGCCCAATACGGGACCCGGAGGTGGCAGCTTCAGCTGCTCCCTGCCCCTGCCCCACGAGGGGCAGTTAAAAAATAACGCGGAAATCACAATGTCTTTTACCTTGAGGGCATGTGGTTTTAAGGAGAAACTGGGAGTTAGAGCAAGAAAACCTCAGCACAAGCTCCAAACTGGCTCACCAGTCTGAATCAAACAGTCTTAAACTTCTCAAAACTTACTTCTTTCCTTCTGTAAGAAAGAGCCACGTATTTTTTTTTTAAAGATACACCATGGCCTTGCAAGGCTGTTGGGAGAATTAATATCAAATGTGCATACAAACACTACAGAAATTAACAGTAGCAGTAAATATTTACTGAATAAACAAATGAAGCATTTATTTTGACTTCCACACTGAGAATAATCTATCAAGCTTAACTTTTATTTCTAGGGACATTCAATCAGGCTCTTTAGTTTTCTGAAGGTGATTTAGCCATTGTTTTCGGGAGGAATTGTGGACCCTAAACAAGACATAACAAACAACAAAGCTCTTTGCCATGGCTGTGTGCTCTGTACAAGGATGCACTCCTTTTCTCGTGGCTAACAATTCCCAGTGCACGAACATAGAAAAGCCTTATCTTTAACCGGCAGGGAAGCAGAGCCACGCTCTCCGTCTCCAGGCTGCGGACACACCAGCCTCACCACGTCCCCCTTCTCGTTCCTGGAAGCTCCTGGCAGATGAGCTGTAAAGCTGCAATTAATCTCCAGGCGGTATGAGAGGCGACCCATGCTTTGGCAAGGGGTGGGGACTCTGGCAGGGAAGTTCAATTTCTGTAACATTGTTCCTAGCCCAGGAAATGTCTCAGGTGCCTTGGTATGGGTGGGCCGCTGCCAGCTTTTCGGGCATGGGCTTGCTCCCCCTCGGGTGACATCACTGACCACATTCTTTGCTCTGCTCGCCCAGGAACCCTGTAGCCAGCCAGTCTCCATTCTTCTCAAATAAGTCATGAGCTCTCCAGGTGGAAGCTGCGTTTTTCGCCTAAAGGCAATGGAAACTCTCCCCATTGCTCAGCCTAGAGGTTACACCCCTTCGTTAATTAACCCACATTTATGGGCTTATACTATATCTAGGGGGTACTATCTTCTGAAATATAAATTAGCCTAAGAGTCCACGTGGATGGCAGGGAAGCCTCTTACATACTGGCCCTTACAGGGTCCACCAGTGGCAAACCTCACTGCATCCGTAAGAGCTGCGGGAGTCCTGCTCAAAAGGTAGAGCTGGGCCAGGTGACACCACCCACCTCCCAGCCCCGTGCCCTACTGGATACAGTCACAACTACACAGCCGCTGGGCCACCGTATCAGCAGATGCTGTGATGGGCACCTGGGATGTCTGTGAAGCTTTTATTTCTAACGTAGTTTCTGATAGGCTTGAAGTGTCGACTAGGAGCAGCGCTTCCCGCTTTCTACTTCTCGGAGACCAGGGAGCCACATCCCCTAAAACAGCCCCCTCAGCGCTTAACCAAAATGGGAGCCTGACAAGAAGGTGAGGAACGTGGGAGAAGTGGATGGGAATGCCTTCCGCCTGTCCTTACGTGGCTCTGGGGAATTAAAGCTGAGAGGAGCCTCGTGCTCATCAGCCTCTGAGACAAACCAGGGGTGCGGTGGGCCGGGAGGGAGCACAGGGCTGCCCCCGCCCCGCGGGCCGAACTTCGGGCCCACTGCAAGACCTGGGGCAGCTGCAATTTACACACTAGCTCAGAAGATGAATGAAGGCAGCAGAGGAACCCGCCTGCAAGTCACGGGTGCATTTCAGAGCTCCCCGCCTTAACTCAGGGTGCCCACACGGGGTGGCAGCGTGGGCGGAAGGGGCCGCGAGGTGCGGGGACCTGGCCAGAGGACGGCGCAGAGGTTCAGCCAGAGCCCGGGCTTTTGTGGCCCTTTAACCTTCCCTCCCACTGCTGAGAGCGGGAAGGCATCAGCATTTTCTTGATTCATAATTCTAGCCGAATGTCGATCACCAATAAAATTGAAATTGTTTCTCTATTTTTAAATGATTTTAATAAGGGTTACATTAGTGATAAGATGGGATGTGGTGTTTGAAACTGGACCTAAGACATGGCGACAAAAGGATGAGGGGACCACTTTAAATTCAGAAGAGAATCCAAAAGCCATTCTATAAAAGAGAGAACGCCTACCTAAGAGTCATAGCAAATGAACTGTATTTCAAGACACTCATTCTTCATCGTGACCATTCTTTGCTAATTCTTCAAATGGCTGAATGTTAACAATGTAGCTGTATTGCTCTGTGAATGCTACATAATATTTTGCTTATTTATTACTTAAAACACAGCAAACCAATATTTGTTGTACTGTACAGGAAACCAAAAACCACTTGCTATCAGTGCAATTTAGAAATACATCCTAACTATAGAACACTGAAACAGCTGGGGTCCCAATAACAGGGGGCAAACATTTCATGAAAAATATGACAGTCAAATGTGATGATTATTCTCTTTCATTTTCAGATTTCTATCTGGATTAGTAAATAGACAAAATCAAAACAATAGGGTAGGAAGAGAGTGAGAACATGGGAGAACTGAGCTCCCTGCAGAACTACAGAAGCCACACTGAGCTCACCTGGGAGCTACAGAGATAACAGACGTGGGCGGGGGGCTGGGGGTACTCCGGGCAGTGCCGTCCAGGGCCGGGGGGCTGCTGGGCACAGCCCTGGCTCCGCCTCCTGGCCACCAGCCCAGGCAGGTCGCCGAGCTGCTGGGCCACTGGGCGTTCTCCTCGGCCACGCAGCCAGGCTTCTTTCCCTGGACTCACTTCTCAAGCACACTGGTCTTGGGAGTTTTAAGCATCTGCGCTGACCCTTCACATGTTCCCTCCTGAACTCGTAATCGGAACTCGTAATCGGCGTTCTCAGTTTGACTCTGCCAGATTTGCCATCTGTGCTTAAGCTTTTGGAAAATTCTGTGGTTGCCTGGGTGCACATTTTCAAGTGGTAACATCATCTGGCATCTCAGAGAGGAAGCCTGGTGTGCTGAGAACAGCTGGAGCAGGAGACCCAAATCCCATCTAATGCACCTTGGGAAAGCCACAGCCCGTCTGTGCCATGGTTTGTATAGCTGCTGAGGGGAGCACTAAGGCCACTGGCCATCCCACCTCGCCATCAGGAGGCAATGAATGTCCTGATATTGTGAAATGAAGGAGAACCTGACTCTTGTAGGTCACACCAGAGCTCACAAGTCTCAATCTTGATTTGTGTGTAACGGGCCTAGACTGAGGCTTTTCTATAGCTCCAGATACCAGTTGTCAGACTACGTCATCCGTTTGTACCTGAAGCCAGAAAGCTGATCTGAGGAGAGAAAGGTCTGCAGCGCCAGACATCTGGTGGGTTCCCTGCCACACAGCTGAAGAGCTCTGGACAGCAGAAGGCCGACTGATCCTAAACAGAGTGACCGCTGGCAAACTGACAACTTCCGGTGCTTGTGGACGCGGGGCCAGGCTGCCCAGACTTGGGCCGCTGCCATCTGACCCCAACACCATTTTCCTGCCCTTCAAAGAAATGTGCAGATTCTGCCATACCACTGTCCCTCGCCGATCAGAGCTTCCCCTTGGAGAGGAGAGTTCAGCCCCTCATCTACCTTCCCCACGGATCCTGCAGGCACTTGCCGGGCAGATTTATATTTGCTGGAGTGGACAGTAGGTGCCTCAACATTCTGGTTGCTTAACTAAATGGTGGGACGTGTGAGGAAAATAAGGAGCTCATTTGGATTCATTCTGCCCCTAAATAGGTGCCTAAAATAGATTTTGTGAAAAACCCACATGCCACTTTCCATACAAATACATTCATTTAGAATTACGAAGCCAAGTAGAAAATGAGGCTTTACCAAGAAAATCCAAACGTTCTTCCAACTCCAGTTTTGAATCGCTTCATTTGCGGTTTTAGTGGGCTAGGCTTACTTCCGTCATCTGTCCTGGGCAGGCTGTGGAGACTATCGCTTAGTCAGATGAGAGGAGCTTGACTCCACCTTCAAACGCTGCGGCCCAGTGTCTGAACTCTCCTCCCTTTCTGCTCTCCCTGTGCCAAAGCCAGCTACTCCCCAGGCTTCAAGTACCACCTCTGATGATGATTCCAACTCACCGTCCCCACTCTGATCTCCTCCCAGAACGTCAGGCTTACACACATGCTGGCCTCTCCAACATCTCCACGTGGGATGTCCAAAGCCAGACTAACCTCCCCCAGAGCTGCCCCACCACCCGCTGCTCGGGAGACCCCTGGGCGTAGCCCCGAGGACCCCTGTCCCTTGCCCCTCAGACAGCATCCATCACCCAACACACCCAACACAGGGATGTCTCCAAACATCCCTGGGATCCGCCTGCTATGGTCAGCTCCTTGGCCCTTAGGGGAGGCCACAATACCGAGCTCCTGCACTGCTCTGAGCCCTAACTGGTTTACTCCTTCCCAGCTGACCACCTACAGCATGACCAGCAGTACACTACTAACCAACAAGGAATGCGAGACCAGAAGGAGGGGGCATCTCCCTCGCCCTCAGCACCCGACAAAGGCATCTGGTGGAAGTGAGGTTTCATTTAGGGAACCACTGGAGAACAATGCAGAACAGCACACAACGAAGAGATCTTTCACAGTCTAAAGTAAGCCTACCTGGGAGACGGGATTAACACAATCAAACAATCGGCAACAGAAGAGTTGGTACACAAATGCTGCTTTAGAGACTGTAAATATTGCAGTATTTCAGAGAAGGAGCGATCACTGTAATGATTAGGACAAAAAGTTAAATGATTAAATGTCTGGACACGTGCAGGAGGTTCATTATAGCAGTCACTCAACAAACACGACCTACTGTGTGCCGGGCAGTGCTCCAGGTACAGAAGAGTAAACTGTCCCTCCCACACAGAGTGGGCTGGACTCCAGAATTCTGAGCTTTACCACCCCACGTAGTTAAGATTCAGGATCTGACCTCAGGCAGACCCTCGGTGCATATTGCACCTGCCAAATGCAGCTCTCTCTCCTAGCTGACTGGTTTCAGCCCTTCTCTCTCCTCCAACTTCTAACACTGCCTCCCCTACCCTCACTCTTAGCTGGAAACCCGACTTCTTTTTCACCAAAAAAACAAAAACAGAAGTAACAAGAGAACTTCCACAAGCTCCCCTGACCACTTCTGCCCACCACTTGCATCTCTGCCCACTGCTCTCTTGCCAAAGCAACCTCTCCAGGCCCTGGCTAAGGCCAAGCCCCCGCGGGCACCAGATCCCAGCCTGCTTGCCTTCTCCAGGATGTGCCTCCAGCAACTCTCCCTGACCTTTGGAGAGACAAGCTCCAGACATCTGTCTCTTGCTCTTGAGCACTCCCAAGGTCCTTGCTGCAGTTTTCACTGTGGCTGAGGTGCATACATTTGCTGCTGCAAAATAAAATGGCTTGCTGCGAGGGGCAATTGTGCGTGCACTCCTGGACTCCCTTTGTCCATTCACAGCCGTTCTTCTGTGTCCTCCCTCCCCCTGGATAGCAAACTCATCCTGGCTTTGCTGATCCCAAGCTCTAGCTTTCTTTCTTCCCATAACCTTGGAGCCCCAGCGGGGGCACCGGCTGGCTAGCCTGCTCATTTTGTTTATGGTTTGTCTCCTACAGCTGGAATACAAGTTACAGGAGGGCCACAACGCCTGCCTATCCGTCCGTTAGCTCACTGCTTTCTTGCCAGCACCTAGCAGAGTAGCCAGTGTGAAGGAGTTGCCAACAAATATTTGTTGGCTTAATGAGGTCCCAGCTCTGCCATTTGTGATCCCTGGGCTGGGCACATTACTCAGTCTTGCTAAGCCTCACTGTCGTCCTTTTTGGACAGAGGTGCTGACAATAGGCTGTGGTGAGGATTCAATGGCAAAAACCACGGTAAACATCTTTGCACATTTTCTGGTATGAACTAAGCGTGCAATAAATGGTACCTATTATATAACTAATTAGAATATATAAAATATTCATAAGCATCTAAATTTACCTTTAATCTATCCAACCTTAAACGGGTACTGGTTTGGAACTGGCATCAAAAGGAGAAATAAAAATGCCTGTAAACTTGCTTTCCTGCTCTTGTTAAATATTCCAGTATTTCAAAATAACTCTGACTCTAAAAAAATTGAACATACAGCCAAGGAGTGTTAATGACTCTTTTTGATGGTTGAAATCATATTTAATAAGGAAATCAAGTCAACCTGAAAGGCAGCTCACATCAGCTCTCCAGAAACTGCCCCCCCGCCTCCCACTGCTCCCCCTCTGCTCCTGCTCCTCTCATGCCAACAGGTCTCCTGCTTCTGGGACCCGGGACTCGGAGCACTGGAGCTCCAGGGTGGGGCTCTGAGGGCACAAGGGGAGTGTGAAAGGAAGTGCATCGGGCACCCTTACTTTCCCTCCTGGGTTTAAGTGGAAAAAGAGAAGGCAGGGTTCCTTTTGTCGCTGTTGCAGGGATTAAACCTTACACAACCCCAGCAGACGCTCCCACTGCATTTTCCCACAGGGCCGTCCTACTGGGGGCCTGGCTCTCGGCTCTCATCAATAAGCCAGCGCTTCGGCTGCCTCAGGGGTTAAATGTGATTTCAGGCCAGCCGGGGGACCTAAGCACAGAGTGTGACACAGTCAATGAAAACGCGTGTTCCGTTTCCAGCACCCGGTTCACAGTTCAGCGTTCAGAACAAACCCGTGTGAAGGTCAGGGCTGGCCCATCTCAGGAGGCCGAGTCCCAAATGCAGCACAGACGCCGTGAACATCGATGCCAAGTTCAAGGGTCTACTGCGGCGGGAATGGGGGCAGGGGGCAGCCGGCAGGCCGTGCTCAGGACCTGGAGGCCCCCAGCTGTCCAACTAAAGGGTTAACTCCGTTCTCTCCTCTCCCACTGGCAAAACCACGGTCTGCTGACTTGGTTTTGCATGTCTTCTCACAAATCTATTTTTAACACTTCTATATGGAAAAAAAAGACACAGGGTTTTGCCAGCAGGAACCAGAAAACAGTTACAGCTCGTTTCTCCTGGCGGACATGCCCTGCCTGGGGACAGCGCATCTCCCTCCAGCCCGGCCAAGCTGTGACGTGACCAGGCAGCTCATAGGTGCCCCAGTGGGGGCTATGGCACAGGCGGGGGGCTCAGAGGGGCCACCCCCGAACCATCTCACCTCCTCAGCTCCATTCCTTATGGTCGTCACCCAAGACACACGTCTATGGGGGCCCCCCAGCTCCTGTTACAATGACAGCTCACCCTGAAGCACAGAGACAACAGGGCGCCGGCCCAGGAAGGAGGCAGCGCCTGCGGGACCCGAGGCACAGGCCAGCCACTCCGGCCACAGGCTCTCTGGACTTCAGTCTTCCCAGGGCCTTCTCTACCAGGAAGGTGCACTCCCGACCTCAGCTTTCCCTTTAACATCTCCTTGGATGAAATCTCGCTCAAATACTACCTCTAATTATTTTTCCTCCTACAAAATCTTCCGACATAAAGCTTACTTGTGAAATTCCCTTGAATTAGTGCATTCCCCACAGGGTCTTTGGAGTCAAAAATGTGGGAGACAAAACCAGCAATAACAGAGTGCCTCAATTTTATCTCCCTAAGACCCTGCATAGGTCCTCCCCTAAAGCGCTCTCTAAAATTTGGTAGCATTCCATCTCTTGTTCTGTGTCTAAAGATTATTATTAGAATGAGCTAATATGTGTAATATACCTGGAACAAGTTCAGAGAAGGGCTTAGTACCCTTTTATCATGTCACTAATTTTTGAAAGTGTACATTTAGTATCTACCCCTCCCATTTACTTGAAGAATGTCATTTTGCAAAAATATTAAATAATAGACAATTTGGAAGTATAGTCAAATCACATTACCCAGGGTTTACCTATCTCTTCTGAAATAAATGTTGGGAAAGACAATGCATGCTTATGTGAAAATATACACAAAAGAGAACATGATGTCAAACACATACTTTTACAGTTTCCAACAATTGTGAAAAAACCACTGGAAAGAAGGGGAAACATCAATAGCCAACAATTCTCAAGCAATTTTTTTTATACTTTGGCCCAATGAACAATTTTCTCTTGAAGTAAGGACTTAGCACTTTGAGTAGAGTGAACTTTTTGATAATTTTCCAAGAAGTACTTTATATTTCGGTAGCAATTAGCTGTTTCAAATACAGTAGAGTATAAGATGATGTGTGCAATACAAGAAAAATAGTATTCTGGGGAAAAAAGAAACAACTTCTGCCCAAAATAATGTAAAAATATAGCTGTTAGGCAAAGTTTGAAAACACAAATCATAGGCTTAAGAAGACAACAAAGTTTTTTTTTAAATACAGTAAAGTTTTGAAGATCAGCCACAATGCAAGCAACATTCAAAGTTTTTTTTTTTTTTTTGCATGGGCAGGCACCAGGAATAGAACCCAGGTCTCCGGCATGGCAGGTGAGAACTCTGCCTGCTGAGCCACTGTGACCCACCCTGACATTCAATTTTTACTTCTGTTACCTTAAGTTACAAAAGTCAACTGAAAATTATACCCAGAGCCCATAAGGACGAACTGAACATTCCAAGACGTCACTATAAACAGGATACCTGTCTGCTGCTGCCGACTGCATCAGTACCCTCACCTGGGGAAACTGGGCGTGTGGCCATTGCACCATTGAAAGCAGGTGAGCCACTATGCCTCTGTGCTGGCAGGTATTTTCAATTCATGGATTTCAACAGTCACAACAAATAAAGCCACACCACTTTTCAATGACCTACCCGTGCTCAGTGCCCAGCTCATCAGGTTTTCCCATAGAGAAGTTAGGAGGCTTGTGTCTGCTAGTCACAGACCTACCCAGTTACCAGTGCACGGATGGGAACCACCAGTGGGCAGACATCCCACTCCTGTTTCAAAGGCAAAACACTAGAAGAACGAATAAAAGAAAAAGCCTAGTAACTCGTGAAGTTGTGTTGATCAGCTCTCCTTATTTATCATGCACTTATCGTCAGGGCACAGCTGACCAGCTGACCTGCATTATCAATCTGACCTCTTAGGGGTGGGACGCTGTGCCCCATACTAGTTCCCACATCCATCAGTGTACAGAGCAGGAAGGCACAGCAATCACCCAGACCTCATATCACTAAATCAACATCTGCTAAGTCCTTTCTTCCCTGGGGAAGCAATAAGACGAAGAGAAAGCTCCTGCCTTTGTACTGAGAGCTCCAGAACTAACTCAGACCAGAATCCTGGGACAAGGAGCTGGCCAGTTTTCCCTCACATAGGGGCAGTTTTCTAGACAGTTCTGGCAGGAAACCCGACAGCCTCCAAGCCAGCACCTGGGAGCTGTCAGAGAGGGTGACCGTCCCGGGCGTGGAGGACAAGGGCAGCAGGGGAGGCTTTCAGACGCGGGCTCGGAGGACCCCCAGCTCGGGCCACGGGGCTCGGGATCTGAGCTCACAGCCCACCAGGTGTCTCCCCGCAACCCCACCTCCCGGCCCGGCGGGTCCAGCTGCGGCTCGCGCGCGGGGGTCAGCAGGGCGGGCGGCCGCCTGAGCCCCGGGATGGGCCTGAACCCTCTTCGGTGCCCGCAGAGCCGCCGAAGCCCCAACTCCACGCGGGCTGGAGCCACGGCCTCCTTTGCGGCGGCGGTACCACCCCCCTCCCCGACTCGTCAACCACAGCCGAGGGCGCGAGACGCGCGGGGGCGGACCCGCTTCCTCAGGCCGCGGCGCTCGGGTCGGGCACGCGCGTGGCTCCCCAAGGCGCCTCCGTGGACGGCGGGTAGCGGCCAGGCCCCCGCAGGGCGGCAGCGCAGCGCCACAACCCCGGCCGCCCCGCGCAGCTGCGACCCTGCGCCGCCTCCAGCCCCGAGGGGCGCGCCTCCCCGGGGAGCCCCAGGTGCCGGCGGGCGCTGTCGGCGGCGCGCAGGAGGCAGACCCGACGGAAGGGAGGGGGCTGGGGGCGGGTGGATGAGGGATGGGGATGGGGGT
>PVIY010046355.1:0-18527 GCA_004026745.1 Myrmecophaga tridactyla | reverse complement strand
GCCATGTTGCATGTTTTCGGCATCGCTGAGGGTGGAATCTATATATGCTACCTTAATTGTCCCCAACAGGCTATGTTAAGAAGAGTGGACACATTTATATCCCACCAACTCATGTTTTGATACTAGGTTTAAGCAATTTGTTTTTTGAGTTTCCTTCTCCTGAGTCATGCCTTGTTTTTAGATGGGGTTGCTGTAATCTGATTCTTTGATGCAACAAATGTTTCTCTCATGTGCCCAGGTGGAGTACACGGAGCCCTTCCAACTCTCTGGCGATGTTCATTGCTAATATTTATTGATTGCTTTGCTGTGTGCCAGATGCTTTTTTTAAATAACAGCTGCATTGAGATACAGTTGACATACTGCACAATTCACCCTTCTAAAGGGCACCGTTTGATGGCTTTTGGTTGATTTACACACTTGAACAACCACCATCAAAGCCAACTTTACAACTTTTTCATCACCTCCAAAAGAAATCCTGCACCCACTAGCTGTCACTCCCCATCTTTCCCTTCCCCAAGCCCTAAGCAACCACTAATCTACTTTCTTTCTTAATGGATCTCTCTTTTCTGGACATCTCATATAAATGGAATCATATACTAAATGATCCTTTTGTCACTAAGAGTCATGTTTTCAAGGTTCATCCATATTGTAGTGTGTATCAAAACTCCATTCCTTTTTATGGATGAGTAATATTCCATTGTATGGATGGATGGACCACATTTTATTTATCCATTCATCTGTAGACGGGTACTTGGTTTGTTTCCACTTTTTGCCTATTATGAATAAAGCTACTAGGAACATGAGTGTACAAATTTGGGGGTGGACGTGTGTTTTCATGTATCTTGGGTATATGTTTAGGAATGGAATTGCTGTGTCATAGGGTAGCTCTACCTTTAACATGGTGGGGCTGTCACCCTGATTTTCAGAGCAGCTGCAGCATCCTACATTCCCACCAGCAGTGCTTAAGGAGGGTGGGCATCGGTTTTTGAACCTCAGATCTCCAATCCTTCTATTCAATCCCAGCCTCTTCTCTGTGCTTCTGCTTTATTCCTGCAAAGAAATGAATGGACTGGTACAGAGGTGGGGGGTGAGGGTGGGGCAGGAACAGAAATGACAGGGATGCAGCGAACTTTGGGGTGTGGTTGGAGGGGCTTGGTGCCAAGAGGGACCTTTGGATGTGTGGACTTGAATGCTCATTGAAAAATATCATTTAAAGCAGGGTTTTATGGAATTTCTTTTCGTTTTAACATCACCTATCAACCTTTTGCTCATCTTTTGATGCAAAACAAAATCTTTCGCTTTGGAGATGGGTGGGCGGATTGAAGAGTTCTTTATTTTTCTTGCATAGACTGACACATACATTTTCTGATTTCAGCTTCTTTAAAGCAGAGGGAGCTTCTTCTTTAGACCTCTCTAGCCCCAAACTTTGAACAAAGGTTCCGAAGTTATTTTTGGGTTCATCCTCAAAGTTCTTGTTGGGCTCATCTATGGAGGTCATGGACTATTGCTGGGATGAACGGGAAGCCTCGCCCTAGAAAAAAAAAATTCTTAGATTTTCAGCAATAGCTTGGAAATGGTCACAAAGAAGTCAGTATTGTCAGAGCTGTGTAACTCAGGTGGCTGGGGGTACAGATTGCCACTGAGAATTATGGATCTGGACAAAAATGAATTCCTTTCAAGAAACAAGATGGTAGAACAAAGGAAGTGTGTGGAAATTCTCCATGGAACCAATCTGTTGATTCTGTCAACCAGCCTTTCCACTTTTTAATAGTCAAAGAACTGTTCTATTTTGTAATGTTCTTGACTATAAAAAATGGCTTTTCATCATAAAAGAGTGTCGTAAGAATTGAACAATACTTACAGAACGTTCTAAGTCTCCCAGAGCTGCCAGATAGAATTTTCTGCGATGCTGGAAATGTTCTATATCAATGGCGTCCAACACAATGACTGCTAGCCACGTGAGACTATGGAGTCCTTACAATGTGGTTAGTGCAACTGAGGAAATGAAGTTTACATTGTATTTAACTTTAATTATTGTAAATTAAAATCTAAGCACCCACTTCCGCTAGCAATGACCATATTAAGCAGGGCAGGTCACCAACTTTTCCCCAAGCCTGCATGGTTGTCCAATCCATGCCTAACTTATCAACAGTTCTGATAAACTGTACTCTGTCTTAGAAATAAGCATCTCTTTAATTTTAATTTTTTATTAGAGGTGTGGGTTTATATAACAATCATGCATCAGATACAGGATTCCTTTCCACCCCCATGTTATTAACCCCTTGCAGTGTCATGGTTGGCTTGTCACAATGGGTGAAGGTAGATTTTTATAATTGTCCTGTTAACTGTAGCCCATGGTTTAACTCAGGGCTTACTGTTTGGGTGGTGCAGTTCCATGAGAAACAGTTATCTTTTGGCCCTCCTGGCCCATTGGTGGGTGCAATATTTCACTAAATTACGTTATTCGGGTGACAGGTATAATCGGCATAAGCAGGTCTGGGAATAAGCAGCTCACCTTTGGCAAGCACGAAAATCACTGGGAGTTTTTGGAGAGCTCCCCGCTATCCCGTTCTTCTGCTAGGAGGGTGCAGTGGGGGCTGGGGTGTGTGTGTGCACCACACTCAATGAATTGGTTAATCGGGTAAATTGGAGGTTAACTGAGAACTTCCACTTTTCTTGTTCTTAGGCAAGATGTCTGGCGAGGTTGGCTTGGGTGACACAACAGCCGAATCCAGAGCCAGCATGGAATGCTTGGGGTCCAATGTCCCCCTGCCCAGTGAGGCGGCCTTAAAGGATATCCAGGTGACCCACGCTGCCAGGTGAGCCACCTCTCCTCCCATTCCACCATGGACCCTGCAGCCCCTTGATAAGGTTGCCTAAGACATCAGGTCCTTTTGGCTTTGGTAGGAGGACCAGTGTTTTGGGGTCTGCTGGGTTGGGGCAGATGGATTTTGCTCAATCATTGCTTCCTTTTCTGTAGCTGCTGCCTCTTTCCATGGTGGGTCATTTCTCAATGAGAGTGCATCTTAGTTTGCCAGAGCGCTGTAACAAATGCCACAAGACTGGATGGTTTAGTCAATGGGAATTTATGGGGATTTGGGGGCTGGAAATCCAACAATAAAGTCTTTACAGGTCATACTGTCTTCAAGGTTTGTAGTGACAACTGGCAATCATCTGCCGTGTACCTCTCTCTCTCTCTCTGTCTCTCTCTGTCTCTCTCTCTCTTTCTCTGGCTTCTCCCACTTCTGGCTTCTACCAAATGAATGCATCTGAATTTCCTCTCTGTTATAAGACCTCCAGTCACCCAGATATGAAGTTCCACCCGGATTCCATTTGGCCTCATCTAAATTGGATCTTCGAAGATCCAATTCACGAATGAGTCCACCCCTGGACTAATGACCTCTTCCAAGGCCCTGTTTGCACATGGGTTCACACCCACAAGGCCACTAGGACTTGAACCTGTCTTTATGGGGAATATATGTCAATCCTCAACAAAATATGAGTGATCATCTGTATTCAACCCTAGTCCGCTGCCTGGAGGAGGTGGTCCCCAGCCACTCAGAAAACCTGTGACTTGTATAGAAAGAACTTCTGGAAGGAAAGGATGGATCCAGGGGAAGGAATGGTCCAAGGCGAATAATAATAGGGTGGGGGTATGGGAAGGCTGACTTCATATTATGATCCCATGGGGGTGAATGAGATGGAGCCGAGCTGGTCAAAGGCTGCTTTGGGCTTTCGCTGGCAGGAGAGCTGGAAATGGGGTGGGTGGGGAGAGGGTCGCAGCTGTAGCATGGTCTCTGAAGAGACCCAGGCTGACCTGTGGAAGGCTCTGTGGTTGGGAGATCCTGCCCTGGGCCAGAGGTCCAGGCTGCCCTGGGGAGGAGTGTGCCCCTGGACCAGGGGCCAGCAGCTGAAGTCGGCTTCCCACTGCACACCCAGCAGCTGGTGGAGCAAGTTCTCCACCCCCAAGGGAGAGCTGGTCAGGCACCCCCCTCAGCGCCCGCCACATCTCATTTGGAATACCTATGGACAAGTTTTTCCTGAATGTATTTGCATTTCTGTGCTAAGAAACTGTGTGTATAATTGTCTGTCTGCACGCGGGCTTGTGAGTGTATGAATGTATGAGTGTATGTGTGTGTATGTAATTGTGTGTGTGTGTGAGGGTGCGTGTGAGTGTGTGTGTAATTGTGCATGTGTGTGTATATGAGTATGTGTGTGCACATTTATGAGGTGTAGGCAACTGTGTGTGAATAATCATGTCTGCCCAAGGATGTGAATGTGTGTATGTAAGAATGTGTGAGAGTGTGTATGTGTAAAACTGTGTGTGTAATTGTGTGTTAGTGTGTATGAATGCGAGTGCATATGTCATATGTGAGAGCATGTGACTGTGTTATGCAATTTTGTATCTACAAAGGTGTGTTTGAGTGTGTGAAGGGGTGTGAGTGTGTGAGTGTGTGAGTGTGTGATGAGCATATGGGTGTGAGTATGTGTGTATACAAAAGTGTGCCTGAATTAGGGGGCATATGACTATATGAGTGTTTGCGTTAGAGGGTAAGGGTACATATGTGTATGTGCAATTTTGCATCTGTATGAAGAGGTTTTGAGCATGTGAATGGATGTGAATGTGGAAGTAGGTGTGTGTGTATGTGAGTGCGTGTGTGTGTGTGTGTGTGTCTGAGTGAGGGGGAATGTGAGTATTCAAATGTGCATGTGGATGTGCATGTAACTGTCCAGTATAACCAAAATGGTTCAGCAGTCACTAAGATCCCAGGCTCCTTTTCTCTGATGGCTGTTCCAGATTCCAGCAGTCCACTTAGGGACAGGGGGTGCCAAACCCCTTCCCTTTGAAGGCATGACCAGGAACTAGCCCACTTCATATTGGCCAGGGTTTGGTTACCTGGCCTTACCTCATTCCAAGGGATGGTGGGAAAGGTAGACTGTAGGTGAGAAGCCTGGGTAAGAAGGGCAGAATGGATATAGGGGGGCACTTACTCCCCTAGCAACAGTTGCCTCAGGGCTTGTGGGGTGGGCACCTGCGCTCTGTGAACATGAGACATTCAGAAGGCTCTGGAGACAACAGAACACTCCCTGTCCTTTTCTCTCTGCAGAGCGGAATCATTCATTTAATGCATATTCATTTTTGAGCACCTGCTGTATGCCAGGCAGCACTGGGGATATAGCTGTGAGCAACACAGAAACAGAAAAGGGAGGGAGAGAAACAGGAAAATTGCGAGAAAAATCAGAGTGAGGTGGACTGCAAATGCACAAAACAGGGCAGTTTCTTAGAATATGGTGGGGGCAGCGCAGACATTCACTGATCCACTTGATTTCCCGACCTTCTTGCCTAGTCAGATCCCTGATTAAATCCTTTCAAACACATGTCTGGTGTTTCTTCAGAGTTGTCAGTTTGCATTTGTTTGTGTGCGTGATTCTGGGTTTCCCTGCTGTCTCTCCCTGAATGGAGCTCGCCTGGTTTTGCTCATCTTTGTGTCCCCAGCATCTAGCACAATGCCTGACAAAACAGTTACGGTGTTGTAAAAATTTCATGAGTTCACGCAAAGTGCATGCACGCAGGAATGAAAAGGGAACCACAAGCCTCCTGTTCTGGAAGCAGTTTCCTCCAGGGATGGGGGTGGGGTGAGGAGGCAGGGACAAGCAGTGATGTCACAAGGGGTGGCTGAGACGGAAGGTTCTGGAAGGTTGAAGGGGATAGAAGGCTTGTTTGGGGAAGGAAGCTGCCCACCTTCCTGCCTCCTGCCACCGCCATCATCCTGGCTGGACCTGGATGGTGACGAGGGCTGGGAAGGGGTGGCACTTGCTAAGGCTTCCAGGTGGGGCTACTCCTTAATAATCTTCTTGGAAGAAGAAAACAGCTCGAGTGCCCAAATGTCTCAGCTCCCAAGGCCTCACCATGGTAACCAGAACCACACCTCATGAAGAATGGCAGGTACCTGTGGGATGGGAAAAGGACAAGCAGGGCTCATCTGGGATTTGGATTTTGACTGTCATTCAGTGGCAGATTTCACTAGAAGTTGGACTCACTATAATGAACATTTTGGCCTTCAGCTAGACCTCAATCTCTTTTTCTATTGCACTTTCCAGTTGAATATTACCAGGGAAGCTATTGATTTTTTTTTTTTTCAGATTCTGATTAGTAAGTATCTTGGAGTACGTCTACTTGGATCTATTCTCTTTTGGCTATGCTGCACATCTTGAATCTATAATTTTAAGTCTTTCATAAGAGTTGGGAAATTTTCAGTGATAATTTCCTCCATTAGTTTTTCTCCTCCTTTTCCCTTCTCTTCTCCTTCTGGGACACCCACAACACGTATACTTGTGCGCTTCATATTGTCATTCAATTCCTGAGTCTCTGGGAATTAAATTTGCGTTTTTTCCCTATATTTTCTTTTCTTGTTGGATTTCTGAGTCTCTGGGAATTAAATTTGCGTTTTTTCCCTATATTTTCTTTTCTTGTTGGATTTCAGATGTTCCACCCTCCAGTTCACTAATCCTATGTTCTGCCTCTCGAAATCCACCATTGTGCGTTTCCATTGTTTTTTTCATCTCTTCTACTGTGCCTTTCATTCCAATAAGTTCTGATATGTTTTTTCAGACTTTTGATTTCTTCTTTTTGTTCATTCATTGCCTTCTTTATATCCTCCATCAATTCATTGATTTGGTTTTTGATGAGGTTTTCATTGTCTGTTCGTATGTTCTGAATTAATCATTTCAACTCCCGTATCTGATTTGAATTGTTCGTTTGTTCCTCTGACTGGGCCATATCGTCAATTTTCCTAGTGTGATTTGTTATTTTTTGCTGGCATCTAGGCATTTAATTACCTTAATCAGTTTATTCTGGAGATTGTTTTCACTTCTTTTACCTAGGGTCTTCTTGCTGGATGAGTTTGTTGTCTATCTCTTCTTTAACCTTCAGTTCACCTAGCTATTGATTTTTTAAACTTTTTTTTTTTAAGAATAACGTATATACAAAAAAGCAATAAATTTCCAAGTACATTTTAACAAACAGTTATACAACAGATTTTAAAGGTTGGTATGAGTTACAATTCCACAATTTTTCTTTTCTTTTCTTTTCTAGCTGCTTTTTGATTTTTAAATATTTAATCTAGTCCCTTTACTGAACCATTTTTTATTTCTAATAGCTTTTCAGCTGATTGGATAGTCTAGGTGTTCAGTCATATTATTTGCAAAATGACAATCTTCTCTGTTTCCAATCTCTATTTCTCTCATTTCTTTTTCTTAACTTACTGCATTGACTAGGAACCTCCAGGTCAACCCTGAATTTTAACAATGAAAGCAAACATCCCTGTCTTTTTCTTTACTTAATGGAAATACTTCCAGTGACTTTGCTATTATTAAGTAAAACATTTGATATAGATTTACTGGTAGATATCCTTTATTAAGTGAAGAAAATATATTCCGTTTCTTATTGTTAAGGATTTTTCCCCTGAAACATGTATTTCATTGCATTCTATCTTGGGGAGATTATATGTTTTTTCCCTTTTCTTCCAATAGATGCACAACCCACATTGATAGATTTTGAATGAACAATTTTTTGTGCATTCTTACCATAAACCCTACTTGACCTTGATTTTTTCAATTATGGAACACACCATACATATAAAATAAAACTTATCTGTACAGTTTAAAGAATAACAGTAAATGCTTGTGGATCAATTACCCACTTTATGAAATAAGATATTATTAGCATGTAAGAAGTCCTCTGTATCCCACCTTTATCCCATGTTTCTCCCACTCCCAAAAGAAGAAAACCACTTTCCTGGATTTCTTGTAGATCCATCTCATTGTTTTTCCTTATGGTTTTACCTCCTAAATAAAGTATTATTTAATGTTGCCTGTTTATGAACATTATATAAATGAAATCCCACTATGACCTGCTTCTTTCTTATGATGGCCGGGAGGTGCATCTGAGGTTTTTTGTCTTTTCCTTCATTTTCAACACTGTCTAGTATTCTGAAATTGATTTAGCCTTTCTCTTGTTGATGGATTTGGGTTGTTTCCAATTTGGTCTTTTGGGAAACATTGCTTTCTTGAACATCCCTTTTCCCGGCTCCTAGGACAAAGAATTTCTCTTGGGTATATACCTGGAAGTGGAAATACCAGGTCAGGGATTTGCATGTGTTTACTCTGAACAATTAATGCCACACTCTTCCAAAGTGGATTTGCCATTTTTTTGGTCCCAGCAGCAGTAAATGAGAGGTCCCACCCACATTTGGACAAACTTTTGCCTCTCTAGTGGAGGTGAAGTGACATTGCGTGATAGTTTTCCCCCATGTGTGCTTCTCTGATGACCAGAGTGCCCGAATGTCTTCTTGTATGTTTCCAGGGCATTTGTGCTTGCTCTTCCATGAACTTCATGTTCATGCTTTCCTCCCGTTTTTCTATCAGGTTATCTTGTTATATTCTGGATATCAGTGCTTTCTTGAGATATAAACATGGTGTGTTAGTTTGAGGCTGTTATGTACCCTAGAAAAGACCATGCTCTTTGCATCCATTCCTGCAGGTATAGACCTATTGTAGGCGGAACCTTTTGATTAGGTTATTTCAACTGAGATGTGATCCATCTCATTCAAGGTGGGTCTTAATTCTTTTACTGGAGCCCTTTATAAGAGGACAAAGCATGTACAGAAGCTAAGAGATGAAGTGGAGAGAAGCTCACAGAAAAAGGCCCGGAGAAGTTGAGAGACGAGGACACACCTACAGAAGCTGAGAGAGGAAAGCTGCCGAAGCCAGAAACTGAAAGCAACAACATTGGGGAGCGAAGGACCAGCAGACACTGGCCATGTGCCTCCCATGTAACAGAGGTATCCCAGACGCCAACAGCCTGTCTTCAGAGTCCAGGTATCATCCTGCTGATGCCTTGATTGGACGCTTTCATGGCCCAAGAACTGTAAATTTCCAAGCTAATAAATCCCCACTGTTAAAAGCTAACCCATTTCAGGGATACTGTGCTTTGTCAGCTCTGGCAAACCCAAACACCTGGCCAATACTTTACCCTCGTCCGCAACTTCTCTGGATGTTCTAACTCTTGATAAACAGATGTTGTTAATCTGATCAAGGTTCTTTTTTTTCCTGCATGTCTGTATTTGACGTTGGCCTGGCTAAAGACCCATGTTGCCTCCACTTACTGAGAAATGATGAGCTGACTTTGGTATCAACGAAACAGAATTAGACCCAAGGCAAGCTCACCTAGCTGTGTTGGAGCGTCCTCATTTCTAAAATGTGAATAACGGTAGTTCCTACCTCTGGGTCATTGTAAAAATGAGATGAATGAGTATGTGCAAGACTTTTAGAATAATTCCCGGTACACCATATATTCCTTGCTCTCATGGCCCTGCTTTGTCTTAGCCAGGTGTTCTAGTTTGCTAGCTACCGAATGCTATACCAGAATCAGAATGACTTTTAAAAGGGGGAATTTATTAAGTTGCAAGTCCACAGTTCTAAGGCTGTGGAAATGTCCCAACTAAAGCAAGGCTATAGAAATGTCCAATCTAAGGCATCCAGGGAAAGAAACCTTGGTTCAAGAAGGCCAACGACATTCAGGGTTTCTCTCTCAACTGGCAAGGCACATGAAAAACATGGCAACATCTGTTGGCTTTCTCTCCAGGCTTCTTGTTTCATGAAGCTCCCCTGGGGGCGTATTCTTTCATCTCCAAAGGTCTCTGGCTACATGGGCTCTCCTGGTTCTCATGGCTCTAAAAGGGACTCTCTCCAAAATGCTTCTTCTTTTAAAAGATTCCAGTAAAATAATCAAGACCCACGTGGAATGGGTGGGGAGTCACATCTCCATCTAATCCACTTAATACCCACCCACAATTAGATGCATCCCATCTCCATGATGCACATTAATCAAATTCCCAACACACGGTGCTGAATAGGGCTGAAGAGAACTGGCTACTTCCACAAGATTGGATTAGGATTAGGTGTTGGCTTTTCTAGGGTCCATAATCCTTTCAAGCCAGTGCACCAAAATTTAAGTGTTGTCGGTTTCACTTGAATCCTCCCAACCCAAAGAGCACAATAAAATGTGTCTCTTTGAAGAGTTACTCATACTCCTTCCGTACAGAAGAAAGACTCTAATTGTGCTTGCAGATTCTAACTGCGACATCTTGTCTAGGCTGCTTCAATATTGGCACTAGTGATATGGGTTGATGATTCCTTGGTGGGGGCGGGGGGCCATGCTGGGCTTTGCAGGCTGTCAGCAGCATCCCTGGCCTCCGCCCACTAGATGCCAGGAACAACCTCTGAGTTATGACAACCCAAAACATCCCCAGTCCCTGTAAAGTGTCCCCTGGAAGGACAGAATGGCCCCTGGTTGAGAACTATAGGTCTAGTGGATCAAGCTATCGAGCCACATATTCATTTAACCAATACGGGCTGATCCCCTTCTGTGTTTGCCCTGCGCTGTGCATCGGGGATTAGAATGATCGACAAGGTAGTCATGCAGAAAAACATCTAAATTCAAAATGAGAGTGGCACAATGGTGGTACAGTGACAGAATTCTCACCTGCCATGCTGGAGACTCGGGTTCAATTCCCAGACCCTGCCCATGCCAAAAAAAAAAAAAAATTCCAAAATGAGACCTGTGTAAAGTGGAGGGTGGAATGGGAGTGGGGTGGGACCCATAACAGGAGCTGAAGTTGGGGGCAAATTGATAGATGGGGATTGAGGAGAACAGAGTTTCAGGCAGAGGGGACAGGGCAAGCAAAGGCTCTGCCGAGGGGAGGGGGTTTGGAATGTGCAGGGAATGGAGGGGAGATCCAAGGCGCTGGAGCTGACCTTGTATTCCAGGCCCCTTTGGGTGCAGCCACAGGGTGCACGTCTGCCCTCTGAACCCACTTCGCTGGTTCCCAACCCCTCACCTCTGAACCTGCAGCTCCCTCTGCTGGAACACTCCTCCCAATAGATATTCCCATCCTTCAGGGCCCAATTCAAATGTCACCTTCTCCAGGAAGTGGGCCCTGATTACCCCACCATTTTTTCTCCCACGGCAACCGGTTTTATCCTCTCCATCGCCGTCATTACTGTTGGAATTTATCTTTGCACGTTCCATGTCTGTTTGTCTCACAGGGGGTGGGCCTTGTCTGTCTTGTTCTTCAGCACCTACAGTGGTTCCTGGCACACAGTAGGTGCTCAGAAAACAACCCCAGCCTGGAGAACTCTCCAAGGGGAAGAGGAGGGCTGAGACCCGGCATGGAGCCCTCCCCTCTTGCCATGCTGGTGTGCAAAGAACTTTGTTGGTGGCATTGAAGCCTGAGAGAGACCAGAGCAGACTCCCCTGAGGGCACAGGAGAGCTTGGGTTTTAAGGTCTGTGGCTGACCTCTCACCTCTGCTTGCATTTTCCCATTCTCAGGGGGTGTTGGGATTGAATCATGTCCCCACAAAAGACATGCTCAAGTCTTAATCCCCCAGCCCTGGGGGCATGAACCTTTGCAAATAGGACCTTTGAAGATGTTATGAGATGAGGTGTGCCTGCACCTGATATGGCCAAAGTCCTTACAAACAAAGGAAATTAGACATAGAAGTAGAAACCAGAAATCAGAAGTCAAGGAGTGAGGCAAATCACCATGTGATGGATGCAAGCCAAGGAGCCCCAAGGAGTTTGGCAAGTCAGCACTGCTGGATGCTGTAGGGTCTGGGAGAATGGGTGACCTTGCCCCTTTATCTGGGGCTTCTGACCTCCCCAACTGTGTGACAATAAACTCCTTTGTTTAAACAACTGAGCCCCAAGTGGGGGGAATCCTCACCTTTTACCGTATTTCATCCATTTTACTTGGGCCAAGCCACTTACTCTCCCCGATTGGCAACCCCATTGGTTAATGAGCAGCTTTCCACTCCCTGAGGCTGCCACACATCTTACCCCAAACCCACAGCTGGTCCCACCTGATGAGTGCCAGCCACCACCCCCACCACCCAAGGGCCCCCATCCCCAGTCCCTCTCCTTTCTCGTGCAAGTTTGCTTTGAACAAACCAATCCTTGGCTCCCGTGGAAAATCTGTTAACCTCCACCCCAACCCCCCGTGTATCCCATCACACCCCTCCCCCACTGGTGGGCACACCCCTCTGTCCCTGGGACCCGTGAATAACTGAGTCTCTTTTCTCCTGTTGGATCATCTCTGTCTTCCATGGCAGCACATCTGACTCCCTCCTGGACCCAAATTAAAAATCCAGCCTAACTAAATCAAAACAGGGGGCTCCGTGGCCACCTCTGGGGTCAGCCTGGTTGCATTTTGCTTTCCAACTTCTGAAGAGGAAAAGGTGTCTTAGACCAAACATATAACAGGTTTTCTCCAGTCACATACCTGCACGCAGGCACACCTTGTTTTACTGTGCTTCATTGTTTTTTTTCTTAATTTTTTTTTTTGTCGTGAAATAGAACATGTGTACAAAAAGCAATACATTTCCAAGTACATTTTAACGAGTAGTCATAGAACAGATTTTAAAGTTTGGTATGGGTTACAGTTCCATGATTTTTCGGTTTTGCTTCTAGCTGCTCCAAGACACTGGAGACCAACAGAAATAGCAATATAATGATTCAGCATTCATGCCCATTTGTTAAATCCTACCTTCTCTGTTATAACTCCTCCTTCTTTTAAAATATATATACATAAAAGCAATAAATTTCAGAGTACATCGCAACAATTAGTTGCAGAACATATTTCAGAGTTTGATATGGATTATAGTTCCACAATTTTAGGTTTTTCTTTCTAGCTGCTCTAAGGTACTGGAGGCTAAAAGGAATATCAGTATAATGATTCAGCAATCATACCCATTTCTTAAATCCTACCTTCTCTGTATAACTCCACCATCACCAAGCTTTCTCCCACTCTTTAGGGGTATTTGGGCTATGCTTATTCTGACTTTTTCATGTTGGAAGAGGCTGTCAATAATATGGGGTAGGGGGATGGAGCTAGCTGATGTGCTGGAGAGGCTGGAGCCCTTTCAGGACTTATCTGGTCCAGGGACCCATCTGGAGGTTGTAGGTTTTGGAGAGCTACCCTAGTGCATGGAATAGTAATAGCATGGAATTGCAATATAGTAGATTCTTATATATTGCCCTAGGTGTTCTTTAGGATTAGCAGGAATGGTTTTGGTTGGGTAGGTAGCAATGTCTAACTGAAGCTTGCATAAGAGTGACCTCCAGAGTAGCCTCTCGACTGTATTTGAACTCTCTCAGCCACTGATACCTCATCTGTTATACTTCTTTTTCCTCTTTTGGTCAGGATGGCATTGTTGATTCCACGGTGCCAGGGCCAGGCTCATTCTCTGGGAGTCATCTCCCAACTGCACTTCATTTTAGAGCTCTTTACAGATAATGCTTTTTTTTTTTTTCAATAAATTGCAGGTTTCTGCTAGTTCTGCCTGCAGCAAGTCTTTTAGCACCATTTTCATACAGAAGGCTCATATGACAGTGTTTTTTAGCAATGAAGTATTTTTAAATTAAGATATGTATGTGTGCATTGGTTTTCTTTTCTTTCTTTCTGTTTTTTTTTTTTTTTTAGACATAACACAATTGCATACTTTATAGACTACAGGAGAGTGTAAACATAACTTTTATATGTACTGGGAAACCAAAAAAATTGTGGCACTCTTTTGTGGTGATATTTGCTGTATTGCAGTGGTCTGGAACCGAACACACAGTATCTCCGAGGTTTGCCTGTACCCACCCATCCTCTAGCTTACCCAATTGTTACCCCTTTTGTACTCATCATTCTGCAGCTTGCTTCTTTGATTTAACAATATGGCTTGGAGAACATGCCACATTCACCAGTAACTGTGGATCCAACTTCCTAGTTGTTGTGGTTTTTTTTTTTCCCCTTCATTTTTATTGGGGTGTAATTCACATAATAGGAAATTAACCATTTTAAAGTGTGCAATCAGTGGCATTTTGTGCAGTCACCATGTTGTGCAGCCACCAACTCTATCTCATTCCAAAACATTGTCATCACCCCAAAAGGAAACTCGGTACCGATGAGCTGTTGCTACCCAATCCCCTACCTCCAGCCCCTGGCAACCACCCATCTGCCTTCTCTCTTTCTCTCTGGACTTACCTATTCTGGACATTTCATGTAAAAGGAATCAGACAGTATTGGCCTTTTGTGTCTGCCTGGCATGTTGCACACAATGTGATGTCTTCAAGGTTCATCCATGTTGTAGCATGACTCAGAAAAGCATTCCCTTTTTACCGCTGTATAGTATTCCATCAAGTGTAACTATCGCAGTTTGTTTCCAGTCCTCCCCTGATGGACACTCAGGGTGCTTCCACCTTTCGGCTGTTGCAAATAATATGTGGTAAACATCGATGTGCAAATGTCGGTTGAAGTCCTTGCTTTCGGTTATTTTGGATTTATACCTTCTTGTTTTTTATACAACCTTATGATGTTCCATTATATGGAGTGTCCAGAATTTATATTACCAGTCCCCTATTGTTGGATATCTGCATTATCTCCAGTCTTTTTGCTATTTAAATCATGCCTTAGTAGATATCCTTTGGTGCTGTTTAAACATCTATTGCATGAATAATTCTTTGGCATCCTTCATTTACCTCGGGCCCACTGTCTTGGTTTGTCCCCATGAGTGAATTCTATCCCTGATTGTAATTCTTTGAGGTATCAGAAACTTCCAGAATTTCCTTTTTGGTAGTTCCAAATGGCTTGTCATGGCGTGAAGTAGATCTTTCATGATTTTTTAATATTTTCGAGTGAATTGCATTTTCATGGTGTTCAGTTTTGGTGCCTAGTACCCCTTTTCCCACATATAGTATAGTTCATTGTTTTTTTTGGCACAGTTCTAGTAATTTTGGCAAACGTGTGGTCATGTAACCACCAACACATTGGATACAGAACATTTCCATCAACTCTAAAAATTCCCCATATTGCCCCTTCATATTCAACTCCTCTCCCCACTGCCACCCCTTGGTAACTCCTGCTCTTTTCTCCATTGCAATAGGGTTGTTTTTTTCCAGAATATCATATAAATGGAAACACTGTACATGGACTTTTTGAGCCTGGTTTCTTTGCTCAGCATGCTTTGAGATTCATCCAAATGGTTTCATGTATCAGTAGTGCATTCCTTTTGATGGCTGAGTAGTATTCCATTTTCTGGGCTTACCTCCATTTGTTTATCCATTCTCCTCTCAAAGCTCATTTGTGTTGTTTCCAGTTGGGAATATAATGAATAGAGCTGTTCTAAATTAACCTTTCCATTCAGGTCTTGCTGTGAAGGTGTTTCCATTTGGCAGTAGGTCTTTTTAATGTTACATATTTGCCAGTTGTCTCTTTTCTGCGCAGCTGTGATTAAAACCCCCAAACTGCTTGGCTTAAAACAATAGAAACATATCATCTCCCAGTTCTGGAGGCTAGAAGGCTAAAATCTGTTGGGGAGAACCCTTCTTTGCTTGGTCCTAGCTTCTGGGGTTTGCTGGCCATCTGCTCAGCCATCACATGGGGCTCTCCCCTGACTGTCTGTGTCCAGTTTTCCCCTTCTTATATGGACACCAGTTGTATTGAATTAGGGCCCACCCCAATCAAGTTTGGCCTCATTCTAATAAATCACATCTTCAAAGACCCTATTTCCAAAATAAGGTCACCAGTTCAGGGGTTAGGACTTGGGTATATTTTTTGGGGGGGGGGTACACATTTCAATCCAGGCCAAAACCAGCATGTAAGATTTATTTCTCTCCTCAAAAAGTGTATCCAAAAAAATGATCCATCCCCATCAGACCTGACAGTTAGAGATGACATAAGGCCCAAGTGGTAAATTATGGTGCGGGTTGTGATTAGTTAGGGTGAGGCAAGCGAGGCACTAAAATTTTTTAGAGGAGCACCAAAAAAAAACTCAGTCATCAAGATAAATAATATATTTAAACATTTTTATTGTAAAATATAATATATATACAAAGCAAAGAAAGAAAAAAGCAATAATTTTCAAAGCAGACTTCAACAAGTAGTTACAGAACAGATCCCAGAATGTGTCATGGACTGCTATTCCAGTATCTCTGAATTTTCCTTCTAGCTGCTCCAAAACACTGGGCGCTAGAAGGAATATTAATGTAGTAATTCAGCAGTCATACTCATTTGTTAAATCCCATTTTCTCTGTTATACCTCCTCTTTCTCCTTTAATCCTCCCAATCTATAGGGATCTTTGGGCAATGTGCATTTTGATTTTTCCATGTTGAGAAGGGGTGTCCACACTAAAGGACAGGGGGATGTAATTAACTGATAATCCTGGAAAGGCTGGTTCCTCTGAGATTCAGGATTTATCTGACCTAGGAACCCTCTGGGAATTAGAGGTTCCAGGAAGGCAAATCTAGTGCATGAACCCTTTATAGAGTCTCAGTTTGAGCCCTAGGTGTTCTTAAGACTCAATAGGAGTGATGCTGGTTGGGGCTTAGCAAACCATGGCAATTAGCACTGTCTAACTGAAGCTTGCATAAGAGCAGCCTCCAGAATAGCCTCTTGACTCTTTGATCTCTCTTGGCCACTGATGCCTTATTTGATTACACTTCTTTTCCCCCTTCTGGTCAGGAAGGCATTGTCAATCCCATGGTTCCAGGGCCAAGGATAAATAATATTTTAATGCAATGTTTTAAAAACCAACATGAATGCAAGCTGCAAAAATCAGAATGGCTGCAAAAGGAGTGCCAAAAACTCCGGGAGGAACAAAGTAGCAATATTTTAAATCAGAACAGGCAGCTGTCTGGTGGTTTACAATCTTGCGTGATTGTGCAAAGGGAATAATTATTTCTGGTAGGCTTCGACCCCCGGTTTCCGGACACTCACATCTGTCGGGTCCGTCCCAGTGTGGGTTTATGAGGAAGACATCAGCTTGTGAACAGATTGGGCTTTATGCATAGACACGTTTGATGACTGAGATTTTTTTGGTGACATTTTTTAGTTTGCGATGACATGTACACAACATAAAACTTGCCATTTTAACCATTTTTTAAGAGTACCATTCAGTAGCGTTCATTTCCCCTGCAGTGTTGTGCCACCATCGCCACCTTCCACTTGCAAAACTTTTTCCTTCATCCAAAACAGGAACTGCACCCATTAAGCGGTAACTCCCCATTCTCTCTCCCCTCCAGCCTCTGGCAACCTCTCCTCTACCATCTGTCACTGAATTTTATTCTAGATATTTCATAGACATGAAATCAGACAAATACATGTGCTTTTGTGTCTGGCTTCTCTCACTGAGCATTGTGTCTTCCATGGCATGTATCAGAACTCCATTCTTTTTCATGGCTGCACAATATTCCTTTGTTTGTTGATCTGCTCATCTGTCAATGGATATGTGGATGGTTTCTACCGTTTGGCGATTGTGGATAGTATTGAGTGAAGCTTCTGTGAACTTTTTCCACTTCAGTCCAAAATATGGGAGGATATTTGCTAAGGGTATTTAGGACACACAATTTGCCTTTTGCCTTAGTCTTGGCTCAGCCTAGCACTGGTATTTCAACATAAGTCATGTCAGTCCCTATTCCAAGTGCCGGGAAGAGTCAACCTTGGAAGAAAAGACACCCAGTTTCTACCCTCCTGTAGCTTACGTTCTAGTAAAGAAAGAGACAGTAATCAAGCAAGCAAAAATAGAATGTATTGGATTGTAGGGAATGACGGGGAAAACTATAAAGCAGGAAACTAGGGGCATTGGGGGTAGTGGTGTGGTTCTTGATTGGGTACAATGTCCCTGAGAGGACATTTATAGGAAGTGTTAGCAGCAATGTGTCAATGTGAAAGAAAGAGTGGCTGAGGCAGAGGCACAGACTATGCAAAGGTCCTGGGGCAGGATGGTGCCTGGTATTTTGGAGAAACAGCGAGGTGGCCCGTGTGGCTGCCAGGAGGTGGCAAGGGAGGTGGGAGCCATGGAGGGTGGTAGGCAGAGGAGAAACAAGATCTGACTGGCATTTCCTTTAATTTTCATTTTTTCAACTTTTCATCATGGACATTTTCAAACACACACAAAATACATATTGCGAACCTCCATGTACCCATTGCTCAGCTTATCAGAACCGGATGATTTTACAGCAAATTCCTAGTGGCGTGTTATTTTGTGTGTGAATCTTTTCATGACACAACGACAAAAACGTGACCTCAGGTGAAACCCTGAGCCGTCGTTTCTTTGCATCATCTGATGTCCAGTCAGAGCTCAGCTGTCCCTGGTTGCTTCATGAATGTTGGAATTAGGATCCCGGCAGAGCCCACACATTGCATTAGGCTGATGGGACCTACATTTGACAGGAACTCTCGGCCTTGTGGGAGGGAGCCCTGGGCCAAGGCAGCTGCACTGGTCCAGGATAGCAGTGGGAGAGACCAATTTTGAAGGCTGAGCTGATGGAAATTGCTGATGGGTGAGCTGTGGGGGAGGAGCGAGGGGAGGGAGAGAGAAGGACAGGGAAAGGGAAAGAGAGGGAGAGGAAGAGAGAGGAAGGGGAGGGAGCGCAAGGAAGAAGAGAGGGAGAGGAGAGAAGAGAAAAAGAAGAGACACAGA
>PVIY010046354.1:0-18527 GCA_004026745.1 Myrmecophaga tridactyla | reverse complement strand
GATCTAATTCTATGAAATGTCCTCATTGCAACAGACAGGCCAGCACATGCCCAACCAGACAAACAGGTACCACAACTTGGCCAAGTTGACACATGAACCTAACCATGACACAGGCTATTTTCAATAAATAAGTGATGCTGTATGAAAAAAATTTAGCTCCTTGTTTAATACAAAACTAATTCCAAATTGAATGAAAAATTTAAAAAAATGAAATTATAAAATTGGCAGGAAATGTAGAGAATATCTTTGTGACATTAAGGTAAAGAACATTTTAAATAAGTCTTGAAAGCATAAGTCAGAATGAAAAATATTAGAAGACAAGCTACATAAAGGAAAAATTAGAAGACAAGCCGCTGACTGGAAAAATGTATTTGCAACAAATATAAACACCAAGGATTAGAATCCAGAGCACTACTTAAAGTTTCTTAGAAATAATTAAGAAAAATACAAGTGGTTAAGTAGAGAAATAGATATGATATAAATTGGCAATTTACAGGATAAGTAAATGATCAAGAAACTTTATCAAAAGCATTCAATTCCTTTAGTACTCAGAAAAAATTAAAAAAAAACATAATGTGTCATATTCTGCATCTTACATTGGACAAAGCTGTAAATGTTCAAAATCTAAAGCCTTGATGAGATGGGGGAAATTTGTACACTCATCCACTGCTGGAGATGTGAATTTTTACAGCTATATGGGGAAACCAATTTTATTGTGGTTATTAAAACTAAAAATATGTTTAAGATCCATTTTAATTGTATATGAGACTAACACATATACGTACATAAAGATGCATGTATGAGAAATATCATTACTGTATTATTTGTAATTGTGAAAAAAATGTAGAAACCTAAACATCTCTTAATAGAGGAAGGCAATATTTACTATGTAAGTATGGAATGTGAGGAAAGTATTTTAAAGAAATGAACTAAATATATGGGAAAAGCAGGCTATAAACTAATATGCATAGAATAAGAAAACATACTTACAAATATAAATTGTAAAGCGACACTGGCAAAATATTTTAGAGTTTTCATTAGTACAGTTAGATGTATGTAAATGTATGGCAAAGTTCTGGAAGTTAAGAGACCAAACTAAAAACAGGCTCTTTCCAATGATTGAAAAATAACGATTGGTAGTGATTGTCATTGTAGACTTTTGATAATGTTTTAATTTTGAAGCAGAAGAAAATATATTATTTTTGGAGATTAAAATAAGTGAAATAAACAGTGACAATAGCAGTTGAAGTAGAAATACACCAACATGTTATTAATGGACACTGGATGGTCAAATTAAGCATGAATTTTATTTTCTTTGTTCTATTTAGTATTTTCCTTATGTTTTTTGGGGAACATATTTTCCTATTTAAAATGATAAATCATGAAAAAACATTTTAATGAAAATAAACTATAATGTACACACGGAAAATTGTTCATACTCTTTTGTTAAATAAGAAACAGATTATGGAATAGAATGTTATCTTAGTTATAGAAGATCATTTATTTTCAAGAAACAGAAACTCCCTTGAGCGAGCTTAAGTGGTAGGGAATTTATTATAAGAATCAAGAAAATTTTACAGATATAAGCAAGAAACAGAAGTAAGCCTTCTGGGATGCAGAGATGAACAATATGAAGTTTATGAGGAATCAAAGCAGCTATTCTCTTTCTCATAAAAATAAAAATGAGAGAGAAGGGAAGGAAAGGGGGAGGGATGGATTGACAAAAGCAGTCATTTATTGTCTAAGTTTAACAAGAAGACAACAACAATACTACAGGAAAACCAGGGATAAATAATTGGAGGGAAAGGTCAAGAGTTAAGGGGGGATTTGGTTTTCTATTTGGTGAGGATGTGTTTATTAGCCATTTTTCTCTTGGGAGAAATAAAAATTGTCTAAAATTGAGTGTTGATGACTGTACAACTAAGTTAGGATAATGTGAGACATAGATTCTTGAGTTTGGACATTATATATGATGCTCAATGGATGAAGGTGGCTGAAGAATACACTGACTAAGAAGTAAAATGGCAAACTGTGGTGTATACATACAATTTAATATTGTGCAGCTACAGAAAGGAAAGAAATCAGGAGGCATGCAACCAAGTGAATGAACTTGAGGGACTTTATGTGATACAAAATAAGCCAGAAACAAAAGAGCAAATATTGTATGGTATCTTTTATAAAATAATTATAAGAAAACTGGGGGGCGGGCCACGGTGGCTCAGCAGGCAAGAATGCTTGCCTGCCATGCCAGAGGACCCAGGTTTGATTCCCAGTGCCTGCCCACATAAAAAAAAAAAAGAAAGAAAAGAAAACTGGGGCCTAGATTGTAAACTCTTACAGCAATCACATTTAATGTAGAGCTGTAATTGTTATTTTTAGAGTTTGAGAAGCTGTGCTACATGAGTATAACCTTGTATTTCCTTGAAATGTTGGATGCCTTGTGACACCTAAGACTCAGAGTTGGAGTTCCAGGTCTGAAAATCAGCATTGCCAAATACAGCAATTGTTAAAGAAATTGAAAAAGAGATCAGGATTCAATTAGAGATAAGAACAAAACCAAAAAGTTTGGGACTAAGGTAAATCAGAATACAGGGGTATTGTATACAGGCATTATCTGTATTTTAGAACTTCACCTACCCAATGAGACCAAAGGAAGAGAATTTTGTTTTGTCCAAAACCTAAATTTTCTGTAGCACATAATCTAACTCCACCTGTCTGGATAGATCATTTAAGCAACCCAAACACAGGAACCCCAGACTGGGAAAGAGGGCTTGTAATTCTGTACAGCTTAATGTAATACCTGGATACATCCCAGAGCAGATAATTTAAAAAGTATTGGCAAAGTCCCTTGAGGGGTGGAGAAAAAACAAGTAACTAGTAAACTTTACCACAGGGGAAACCCCTGATACTGTCTCAAATATTAGGGACTCCTAAGTCAGTAGGCCAACCACCTGTTCTTAAGACTTGCTCTTGTGAAGCTTATTTCTGTAGCAGAGAAGCTAAGCCTACCTATAGTTATGCCTTAGAGTTACTTCCAGAGGATCTCTATATTGTTGCTCAGATGTGGCCTTTCTCTCTCTAAGCCCAACTCTGCATGTACCATTCCTATATGGTACATGATTTCCAGGGGCGAAAGTCTCTCTGGCAATATGGGATATGAATCCCAGGGATAAGCATGCTGGGATTGACAATGCTTACCTGACCAAACAGAGGAAAAGGATTGTAACAAATAAGGTATCAATGTCTAAGAGAGTTCAAATAGAGTTGAGAAGTTATTCTGGAGGCTAGTCTTATGCAAGTTTTAGTGAGATATTGTTATTTACCATGGTTTACCAAACCCCAACCAAAACCATTCATTCCAACCCTAAAGAACACCTAGGGTTCTACTTAGATTATACAAGTTTGACGCACTGTGGTAACCTTCCAGAAACATACAGCCTCCAGACAGTTCCCAGACCAGATAAGTCCTGATAGTTAGAGATGCCAGCCTCTTAAGAACATCAATTGGTTCCATTTCTGTATCCCATACTATTGACAGCCCTTTGCAACATGAAGAAGTTAGAATGGGCATAGTCCAAATACCCCTAAAGATTGGGAAAAAGATCAAAAGAGGAAGAGTTATAACAGAGTAGATAAACTTTAACAAATCATGACTCCTAAATCATTATATTGATATTTCTTTTAGTCTCCAGTGTCTGGGAGCAGCTAGAAGGAAAAACCTAAAATTATGGAACAGTAACCATAACAAACTCTGAAATTTGTTCTATAACTACTTATTACAATGTACTTGGAAATTTATTGTTTTTTTTTGCATATATGCTATATTTCACAATAAAAAATTTAAAAATGCATTCACTTATTCATTCATGAAAAATAATAAACAAAGGAAGGAACTAAGAGTTAAAGCAATGATGAATTATTGGTGAACATTGTTTCTCATTTCAAAATAAAAAATCTTTTATTTCAGGACTGTAAGACATGGAATGAATTAATAAGATGTGTCATGGTTTCCCCTGAATATTTTGGAAAACAAGAACACTCTTCTGAATTATTTTACATGCATCCCTGGAAGGAAAAGAAGGGTTTAATGAGATAGACTCAGGGCTTATATCCATTTCCTATAATGTACAGTTTCCCTCAAAACCACTCACTATATACTCTACCCAAGGAATGGCATCCTAGGGTTTATGCTCTGAATCATGTAGCTATAACTAATTGCCTCTTCTCGGAGTTATTCCTTTTACTGGGTATACATATGAATGGTCCATAGTCCAAGACTAAAGACAGCCAGGAGATACCATCTGGGTTGTAATATCTAAAACTGCTTAGAGATATGCGACAACATTTGGAGTGTTTTCTTTTTTTTCCATTTCACTACTTTATGACTCTCAAGTCTGTTTTCCCATGAATTAATTTTATGACTTTAGCTAGTTGGAACCCACCACGTTCAGTGATGCTGAAGAGTTTGGGATGCATCATTCATGTCAGAATCCTCTCTAGTACTTTAGTAATAGATACAGAATATATTTTTATTAAAATAACCTCAAATGCTCAGTTTTCACAAATAATTCAGAAGCATAATCCCCTGGAAATATGGTTATGTACTTAAACATGAAAATTTCAATAGTTTTTGGATTTAATGGAAAGTAGACCTCAACAAATTTATTCTGAGGAGGTTTACTCCAAACAGAAGAGTAGCTGGTAAATACCTCTTTCAACATTTTACTATGAAATGTGGAAAGAATCAAGCAAATATATAATTTCCCCATTTCTCCAACCTCTACACTAACAATGGGCCTATGTCTGTAAAATTTTTTAAAGTTCTTTTTCTTATAGATTTCAATATTTTCTTGTAAATTTTGCTCAGGTCCTTCTAACAAATGCCATAAGATCTAATTGGATAATCTTATGTTTTAGGCATTTTACTTAGGGTGTGATAGTAAATTTTTCAGGTATAATTGAAATTTCAGAGTTTGTAAATGGCTTTATTCTTTAAAAAACAAAATGAGTACAACACTGTAATTCAAAATTAGGCACCCTACCTTTAAATTCTTAAAAATATCAATTGTTAAAATCACAGGTTCTTATTACATGGGGCTTTTCATATTCCATTTTCCTTTGAGATAGTAGATGTAAGAAATGTTCATTTCAATCCAGAAGGAAGGAAAATGATTTTTCAATGTTTTTTTCTATAAAGTCTCAAGAAAAAAAGAAAAAACAATGACAACAGCAAACAAATCAAAGCATACTACAATTTGTTTTTCTCATTATATAAACTATAAATTACTTATTTTTAAAATTCCCACTAAAGTGCAACAACTATTATTTTTCATAAACTCTGGGATAATTCCCTGGGGGTTATTTGAAAATACTATGGCACACACACACAAAATACTAGGGAGAAATACAGATTCCCACCGGAAGATGAGAGACGAAAACTAAAACCAAAATCACAAAACAATTAGCTGAAGCTAGTCACCCAAACGTCAAATAGAAGCAGGAACCCTTCTATTTGTTAATATTTGTTAATCCAATCTACTGTGTAGCAAATATTCAATCTTTATATATTTACTCAGCCTCTACCATATTCAAAACGTCATTTCAGACAATGGGGTAGAAAGAAAAATTTAGCACACTCTATGCTCTCATAAAGCTTTCTTTCTACTGGTATATGCTCCATAAATAGTTGCTGAACATAAAATTATCTATAAAAAAGGAATGGATAAATGAATGAGTGAATAGGATTTATTCAAACAATGATAATTGAAACATTTATCATAAAGAACAGAGAAGTAAACAGTATCTCTGAAAAAAAAATTTTTTTTGGAGGAGTGCATGGTCTGGGAATTGAACCCAGGTCTCCCACATGAAAGATGGGCATTATCTCTGAAATTTTTGATAACCATTATGTGAGCTAATTGTTTCAGTTTTAGTTGGTTTTGGTCATAACTGTAAATAACTACTGATTATCAGAACCAATGATAACAAATGTTGAACACCTTAAACTTAGAATTGGTCTTGGCACATAGTACATGCTCAACAAGTATTTGGTGGATAGTTGTAAAATACAATGGGTTCATTAAATAAAATGATGTTTTTTTTTTAAAAAAATACCCTATCATTGAACTCTAAGTTATCAAATCAATGGTAGAAACCAGGGTATTTTTTGAGCTGTAAGGGTTCCCAATCCCTATTGATCAAATGAATAAATTTATTATAACTATAAAATACAAGGAGAGCAAAGTTGTGGACAGCAAAGTTGTCCTATTAAAAAACCCATCAAAGCTAACTCGATTGTTTAGGATTAGCAAGTATGACAGATGAGATTTTTTTTGCTCTATACCTGTTTCCCCAATCCCTACAGAAACCACTTTTCTTTCTTTTTCTATCTCACTCTTACTCCCCCAGTCCTTCCTTCTCTTTCTCTCTCTGCTCCTTGACATTCAGAAACACTAGGAAATCATCTGGAAATGGCAGGAACTCAAGTGCAAATTCTTTATGTCTTTAATATCTTCCATCACTGTAAATTAATATGCATACTATCTAATAAGGTATGAAAGTCACTTACCCATAACATTACAATCTATGAATATTAATCTGAAAGGATACCAACCATAAAGGAAAGGCTGCTCTTCTCATTGGATAAGGTTAATAAGAGATCCTTGGAAAAATGTGTCAATTCCTCATTTTCATGCATCTCCTCCATCCCACTTCAACTCACCTCTCCCGCTTTATATTTGACTGAAAGAAGAAAAATCACCATCCAATTGATTCTATAGCCAATCTTGTTATTTCTGCTACTTCCCATATAAATTATGAAATTTTATATAATTAGTCTCTTGGTATAACAATCATACTTGACTTTTCCCCCCAAGAGATTGCCCAAAGGCTCTTTTAGGATTTTAAAATAAGTTTCAGTAGATCTTTTTTTTTCCCAATCATTTTCTTGGAGTCTCAATTTCAACATGCCTCAGTAGATTAGATACAGTGGGTTTAAAACTTGGCGGTATGTTAGAATCATTTAGGAAGATCTTAAAATAATACTGATGCTTTGGTTACACTCTAGAACAATTGAATCCAAACTTGTCAGGCTGTGGTCTTGGCTTCTGTATTTTTTAAGTACTCCAAGTGATCTTTATTCACAGGGAGGGTTGATAATCATTGGCAAGTACCACAGTTCATCTCTTGTAGAATAATTATATTTTTGATCCTTTCTCAGACCTCAAGCATCAATCTTGTCCTTGAAATATATGTCTTCCCACATATGGAGAGAGTACAAATAACAATTATTGGATGAAGCAAAATATGTTCTCAGTTTCTAGCTCAAGTACTTACTCTAATATTTGGATTAACAATATGATCTTTGTATAAGGATAATATGTTAAGTGTTTTTAAAATATTATTTTGGAATACTTTAAGACTAACAGAAGCTTATAAAGAGATTTTTCAAATACTTGTCAACCAGCTTCCCCTAAGATTAACATCTTATATAACATGATACAATTTTCAAAAATATTGTTACAATATCATTAATTAAAACATTGTTAAAATATCATTAATAAATCTACAAACTTATTTTGGACTTTGCTAATTTTTCCATTGATGCCCTTTTTCTGTTCCAGGATCCAATCTAGGTACCACGTTGTATTTATTTATTAGTCTGCAGTGATCTTTGAAGAGTTTCTGTTTTTATTTGTTTTGCATGTCTTTGACACTTTTGAATAGTACTCCAGTGTTTCACAGAATGTCCCTCGGTTTAGGTTTGATGTTTCCCCATAAAGAGACTGAGCTTATGGGCTTTGCAGAAGAACAGCACAGAGGTGAAGTGTTCTGTCTTTGGATCAAATCAAAGGATATATGAGAGCAGCATGGCCAATCATTGGTGATATAAACCTTGATCACTCAATTAAGGTAGCTTGGGCCATGTTTCTCCACTGTTCAATTAGTGCTTATTTTTCCTTTCCATTCAGAAGTGAGCGACTAAGTATAGCTCATACTCAGGGGGAGGTAAATTAAACTCAGCCTCCTGGGGGAATGTTTCTACACATATTTTTTGAAATTCTTTTGTAAGAATAATTTGTCCCTTCTCCACCAGTTATTTATTTATTCAATTATTTTTTATGTCAGTATGGACTCATGAATATTTATTTTATTCTTTGTATTATAATTCAATGCTATCATTCTTTACTTTATTGTTCAAATTGTTTCAGCTTTGGTCATTAGTAACTCTTTGAACTTGGCTCCCACATATTTTTGACATGCCCCTATTCTTTGTTATGTTTTGTTTTTGAGACTTCCTTGTTTTCTGGTACTACAAGAAGCTCCAAGATCACTTTGTATTTTCCATTTCCCAATTATAGAATCAGCCATTTCTTCAAGGAGCCCAGGTTTCTTTTTTCATAAAATGGTATTTAGAAACCAAGACCTGGGCACTGGGTGTTCTCATTACTATTGGGGTGTCACTGTGATAAGTTTTTTAAAAATTAGTTTCTTTTTAATTCAGCACTCATATCTAAAACCTGCCTCTTGAAGATCTTTAGGAACCCTCAGATAAAAATAAAATCCATTGCAATTGGGAGACATAAATCTGATTCTTAAACTAGTATTAGGTCCCTCGGTGTCTTTATAACCTTGCTTTTCTTTCCTTAGATATTTTCATTACTGATGTAATAACTAAATTGTGAGTTCTATAGCTTCCTTAGATACCAGATTTGTGTAAGACTCATAGTTTATGCTGTCCTCTATATTTACTTGAAAATGATATGCAATCATATATCCCAGAAATACATTGTATACAAGAGTATAATTCTTTGGTCCATTAAGTGTTTCTCAAAGATAAGATAAATTAGAAAATTTCTTGGACCCCTAACAACTGACAGCTGATTATTCACCCTACCTTTTACATACATCCCCAAGAATACTACAGTTTAGTGATTTTGAATGTGAATCACTGATCCATTATTTTATTGTTTCAAAAGCCAAAAGTTGTTCATTAAGCAGCAGCTATTTCGAGTAAATGCTTTCTTAAGATCCTTGATGAGTTTGGATATGGTTTAGCCTCATTCATAGCAGCATTTGAAGTGAGTAGTGAGTAGGACTCAGTATAAGAATTTGGTATTAAATTTCAGTCATTGGGCATGGCCATTATAATAGAAGATCCTTCAGAGAAAAGAAAAAGAAAATGGCCTGCATCCTGTGAAGCACTCAGATCCAGTGCAATTTTGCCATCAGGGCATTACAGATGTTTACAGCAGTCCAAAGGTAAATTCACACAAAGGAGGAGTAATTAATCTTTTCTATACAGTCACTATGCCCACTTTCTTCCCAATGATAACACATGGAAAATAGGTCAGAGAGAAATGTGATGCAATCAGATCTCAAGAGGACAGGATCTTCAAAGTTAAAATGCCTTTTTTTCTTGTTTTGTGATAAATAGCAACTGTTTAAACTGTAACAGCTTCTAACTTAAGTGATTTTTGTTTCAGTTTTCAGAGAATGTCAAATTTCTGCAATACAATGTAAAATACTCTATTAAAAACACATACACACGTGGCTCAGCAGGCAGAGTTCTCGTGTGTCATGCCTGAGACCCGGATTCAATTCCTGGTGCCTGCGCATGCGGGAAAAAAAAACAAAAACACGTACACAACAGACCTCTGGGGAAAATGGCGGAGTAGGGAGCTCCAGGACTTACTCCTTCCTCCAAAACAGATAGTAAACAGGCGGGAACTGTCTGAAACAAGCATCCTGGGGCTCCAGAGGCCAGAAGAACACTGCGCAGCATCTAGGTAAGAGCAGGAGGAAGAGGATAATAAGCAGTGGTAAAGAACGGTGAGTGGTTCTGTCTGTACAGAAGCTGCTGGTGTCCCTACTCCATTCTCACAGTGGGCTGCCTTGGGACCTAATCCCTGGCTAACTGCTGCTGTAGAAAGGGACATAAAAATCTTCTCCTGGGAGATTGGCAGAGATGGGGTGGCATGGCCAAGAGCTGATCATGACTTTTGATTAGAGAATTTTGATTTCTGGGTCACTGCTCTGAGCTACTGTTTCAACTCACACCTGACAAAGGGAATGGCAGGTACTGTTTATATCCCACCCACAATGGATGTGGAAGGGATGAAAGTTTATAGACATAGTGCCGCCTTAGGGCTATGAGCAACAGTTTACTGAAAGGTGCCATCTCTTAGACAGGCCAGGAAAGCACAGCTTTTGGGAACCATCAAAAGTCTTTCTGCATCTTTCCTGATTCTCTCCCCAGGGCTTGTTAGAGCCAATCCATGCTCCCTTCAGGGTCTCTGGCCCTAATTTGACTGAGAAACACTGACCTGGGAATGTTCTCTCCAGTGAGAACTTTTTTCCCTCTGGGTAAAAGCAGCTAAAGAAAATGAAAGAAATAAGATATAGAGCCAAAATGAAAATGAGCAGAGCAGATCAAAATTTTCTCAGAAAGAACAGAGGAAAGGAAGATTTCTTCTGGTGGTGAAACAATTGCACAAACAGTGCAGTCTTACAAATTGTACTGCATATATCCAGGACAAAATTAGATGAAGAAAAACTGAAAATATCTGATCAGTTAAAAACAGGAAATTCTAAATGCCAAGAATGATTTGAAACAAGTGTTAAAGAAGAACTTTAACACAAAGCCAATCGACAAGAGAGTGACATTGACCTTCGGAATTAACTCATCAAGATAATCAGATGCCAAGACATCAGCAAGAAAATTACAATCCATAATAAGAGATAGGAAGATGTGGCCCACTCAAAGGAATGAACTAAAATTTCAGAGAATACACAAAATTTGATATTACTATTCCAAGATGCTCAAACAAACCTTCAAAATAAATTCAAGGATATGAAAGAAAATATGGATAAAGAGATAAAGACAACACTCATGACCATTAAGAAGAAATTGAAAATATAAAATGAAACATGATAGAAAGTATGGAAATGAAAGTCACCATAGAGGAGATTCAAAATACACTAGAGGCATACAACAGTAAGAAGAAAGAATCAGTAAAGCTGAAAACAGTACAATCAAAATCTTACAGAAACAAGAACAGATAGAGAAAATAATAGAAAAATTGAAAAGGGTGTCAGGGATTTGAATGCCAGTTTGAAGGACTCAAACATACATGTCATTGTGTCCCAGAAAAAGAGACTGGAAAAGAGGCAGAAAGAATATTTAAGAAATATTAAGTTGGGATGAAAATTTCCCAACTCTTATGAAAGATATAAATATACATGTTCAAGAAGCAGAACATACTCCAAACAGAATAAATCCTAATAGAACTACTCCAAGTGACATATTAATCAGAATGTCAAATGCCAAAGATAAAAAGAGAATTCTGAAAGCAGCCAGAGAAAAGTGATTCATCACATCTTGCCCTACAGGAAATATTAAAGAGAGTTCTGTAGGCTAAAAAAAAAAAATAAAGATTATCAGTAAGGGTAACTACAAACATAAAAAGAGAGACAAAAATAAGCTATGACATATAAAAACCAAAGGATAAAATGGTTGAAATAAGTATTGCCTTTAATGATAACACTGAATGTTAAAGGATTACACTCTCTAATCAAAAAACTCAGATTGGTACAATGGATCAAAATATATGATCCAACTGCATGCTGTCTATAAGGGATTCACGTTAGACCAAAGATACTAACAACCTGAAATTTAAAGGTTGGAAAAAGATATTCTATGGAAACAGTAGCCAAAACAAAGATGAGGTAACTATACTAACATTGGGCAAAATAGACTTTAAATTCAAAACTGTTGTAAGAGACAAAGAAGGACACTACATATTAATAAAGAGTAATCTAATAAGAAGAACGAACAATGATAATATTTATTTGCCTAGCCATAATGTCTTAAAATGAATGAGGCAAACAGAAAACTGGAGGCAGAAATGGACATTTCTACAGTAATAGCCGGAGACTTCAAAACACCACTCTCATCAATGGACAGAAAATTTAAACAGGGATTAGTAAGGAAGCTGATAAGAAAACCAATAAGGAAACTTGAATAATATGATAAATGAACTAGATCTAACAGACACATATGGAACATAAGATTGTACCCCAAAATAGCAGGATATACATTCTTCTCAAGTGCACATGCATCATTCTCTAGGATAGACCACATTTTGGGACACAAAACAAGTCTCAATAAATTTTATAAGATAAGTAATCAAACCACTTTCTCTGACCTTAATGGAATGAAGCCAGAAGTCAATAATATGCAGAAAAGTGGAAGATTCAAAAATATATGGAAATTATACAAGACATTCTTCAACAAACAGTGGACTGTGATGAATGAGTTCCTGTGTCAACTTGGCCAGGTAATGGTGCCAGTTTTCTGGTCAAGCAAACACTGGCCTGAGTGTTGCTGCCAGGACATTTTGTGGACTTGAATCATCAGCAAATGGAATAGAATTGAGAATTCAGGAATAGACTCTCAACATCTATGGCCAACTGATGTTTGACAAGGCTGCCAAGTCCACTCTACTGGAAAGAATAGTCTCTTCAACAATTGCACTGGGAGAATTGGCGAACTATATGCAAAAGAATGAATGAGTATTTCTGTCACTTCATATACAAAAATTAACTCAAAATGGGTCAAATACCCAAATATAGCAACCAAGATCATAAAACTCCTAGAAGAAAATGTAGGGAAGCATCATCAAGATCTTGTGGTAGTAGGCAGTGGTTTCTTAGACCTTATACCCAAAGCACAAGTAATGAAAGAAAAAATAGATAAATGGGACATCTTCAAAGTTAAAAACTTTTGTGCATCAAAGGACTTTGAAGAAAGTGAAAAGACAACCTACTCAATGGGAAAAAAAATTTGGAAAACACATATCCAACAAGGGCTTAATATCCAGAATGTACAAATAAATCCTATGAACTAATAATAAAAAGATTAACAATACAATTTAAAATGGGCAAAAAAGTTGGCTAGACATTTCTGCAAAGAAGAAATACAAATGACTAAAAGCACATGAAAAGATGCTCAACATCAGGCAGGCCACAGTGGCACAGCAGGGAGAGTTCTTGCCTGCCAAGCCAGAGACCCAGGTTCAATTCCTGGTGCCTGCCCATGCAGAAAAAAAAAAAAAAGAGAGACTCAACATCACTAGCTATTAGAGAAATGCAAATGAAAACCACAAGATATCATTTCACATCTACTAGAATGGCCACCACTGACAGAACAGAAAACTGCAAGTGTTAGAGAGGATGTGGAGAAATAGAAAGACTCATCATTGCTGGTGGGAATGTAAAATGGTGCATCATGGAAGACAATTTGCTGGTTCCTCAGGAAGCATAGTTTAGAATTGTCATTTGATCCAGCAATCCCATTGTTAGATATATACCCAGAAAAACTAAAAGCAGGGACTTAGACATTTGTACACTGATATTCAAAGCAGCATTATTCACAATTGCTAAAATATGGAAGCAACCCAAGTGTCTAATCAACCAGTGACTGGATAAACATATTGTGGTGTGTAAATACAATGGAATATGCAGCTTGTAAGAAGGAATGAAGTCCTGATGCATGTGACAACAGGGATGTAACTTGAAAGCATTATATTGAGTGAATAAGCCAGACACAAAAGAGCAAAAATTGTGTAAGATCACTCTTATGAACTAAATAAAATAAGCAAGCTCCTAGAGTTAGAATCTAGAATATAGTATATCAGGCAATAGATTGAGGTTAGAGAATGGGAACTTGATGCTTAACTTATATAGAATTTCCATTTAGGCTGATGGTAAAGGTTGGGAAATGGGATGGTGGTGATGTCAGCAAATTATTTTGAGTGAATTCAACAGCACTGAATTATGTAAGTGAATGTGTTTAAAAGAGGAAGTCTTAGGATGAATGTATTACTAGAATAAAAATTAAAAGATAAAACATAAGAGTGTATAGTACAGTAAACCCTATTGTAGACAATGGACTATAGTTGTAGTATAAGCATAAGAATATTGTTTCATGGTTATAACAAATGTATGATAAAGTAATAATAATGGAGTGGTATATGGGAAACAAGTACATCTAATATAAATAATGGAAGATAGAATTATTTTAATAATTTTCCATCAATTGTAACAAAACTATTATTACAAAAATAATACAATTATTTTTAAAAAATGCCTGCATCAGTAGTGACAAATGTTCCATATCAATGCAAGGTGTTGGTGGTGGGGTGGGGTATGAGAATCCTGTGCATTTTGTAAATTCACATCTTACCTAATTTTTTTTAAAGCACATGCACAATTCTTTGTAATTTTGAGATAGACGTGCAAATCTGTCTGGAAAATTGAAAAAGACTTCAAACAAAAATGTCAAATTGGACTTGAGTCTTAAAGAGTAAGTGAAACTGTGAAAAACAAACAAAAGAATTAGTGAGAGCTTAAATGTTCAGTCATTTCCCAAAGAGAAGGACTTGAATTGTGGAAATGCAAACCCCTGAATATAAGGAAGAACTTAAAAAGAAATCATATTTTAATTCAACTTGGCCTGACAGTCTCCAAGCACTCTAGAGATACTTGTTCCCTGAAGGGCAAGCATGAGCACTTTCTAATTGTTTATAGCAATTGCTTTCAGGACTTTATCTACAGTTATAGTCTTTACTGTGGCTTAACAGCAGAAATAGTTTACAAGCCCACACGCACACACATACACATGCACACTCTTTATGAAAGTGATTCATCTTCTCATGCTGAGAAGACAATTAGTGTCATGAGGAATCTTTTAGTTCAGAATCAGACTGCCCTCAGTAAAAACAAAATGCCGAAAATAATAAACACATCTAATCTCATTGTACTGTTACCAGAAAGAGCAATCCATTTTGAATCCTTCCTTTTCATTTTTTTTTTTAATTTCCTTCCCACTGCAGTAAAGAGATGGACTTTGCTTTCACAAAAACTTGATATATGAAAGTAAAAAATCATCAAAACAAAATATAGGGGCTTGTTATTTTTTCAAAGATGTTCCGGCGGGTGCAAGGGTAGTTCAGTGGTAGAATTCTTGCCTGTCATGCGGGAGACCTGGGTTCGATTCCTGGTCCATACACTACCCCCAAAACAAACAGATAAACAATAAACAAACATATGAACAAAAACTCAATAAATGGTGCTGCAATAACAGGATACTCACATGGAAAAATAATGAAATGTGATCCCTCCATACAGCATACAAAAGAAAAAAAAAAAGATGTTCCAGGACCCTCACTTACTGAGTTGACCTCCCTGGTATTGTTCAAACAGAATTTGATGTTTCAAATCTATTAACAGGGACTTTCTCTATTTAAACAGGAGGCATTTCTATTTAAAAGATGGTTTCATTACACTTTCAACCATTTGGGTTCTATGGTTCCCACTATGTGAGTTTCTTTCTATTAATGGAGCCACTTCTGATACTGAATTAAGTGGACACATAATGACTGTATCAGTTAATTGTCATTGCTATTATTTTCCTATTCTGTGCTGTGAAAGACATACAGGAATTAGAAAGACTGTTTCCATATCCAGGGATGCCCCAAGCGTAATGGATCAAGCACTTCATACAACATCATCATGAAAGAGAGATGGAGCTGATAGATTAAGACAAAAAGAAATGAGGAAAGCTTAAATTTTATTTTGGCAGAGAAACTCAAAAAAAGAGTTCTTGGAGGTGAAGACTAGAATCCAACACCCCTCAGTAAACCATTATCCATGTTTCTTCTTAGTAAATCACAAATGAAATCTATAATGACACTGTAAAATAACAGAGCAACCTACCTGGGCAATCTACATATATGACATTTAAAAATAGGTGTCCACTGGAATGAAGTGGAACCCAAATGACAGTTTTTAGAAGAAAACACTAAAAGACACATCTTAGAATCATTTTCTTTTCAAAAAAGTAGGTTTCCAAATACATGAAATGCTTGGACAAGTGGGTACTCCTGAAATGAGATGAATGTTACACTAAATCAGTGTTTTCTATCAGAGCCCTAAAACCATTTCCCAAAAGGCACAACAATCTGCATTTTTCAAAAGTTTGTACAGATGTCTCTGCTGAGCTTCAGAGCTGCTGCCTAGTGTGCAGCAGGTACTCCTAGGGCCAAAGCAGGTGTTCTTAAAGGCCAAGGGAGCCTGGAGGGCACCTGTCTTAAATCAGACCAGCACAACTTTGATGAGTTTTAAATACTAGTATTCTGACCAAGGTTTCTTTTGAAAATAATTGTTTTGCCATTCAAATACAAAAGTGACTATCAATGAACATGATGATTTTAATTCCATTCCAACTCTAGATGCAATCTTCATACCATACTAAGACTAGTATTGCCATGATTAATGTGTCTAGAACTTTTGCATTTTGTAGAGCACTTAGCTCTACAGTTTTTAACTTTTAGCATTCTTTATTCATATTTATAAGGCACATGCTTTTACAAGAGATGTCTATGATTATAAAACAGCACAATTTTAGACAGATATTTTATCAATTGGGAGGGGAAAAAAAGGAAAATCATAGAGGTATGTATGGGCCACACCACTGAATGTGTTGAATTGGATGTTCATTTGAGGACTCGTAAAGAAATGAGAAAATAAAACCCAACATTTGAGTGTGGAGTGTAACACTCTGCCGGGTTGTCCCTCTGACCATGCCCTGTCCTGCACACACCACCCTTTCCACTCCCCTGCTTTAAAATATTTTAAAATGTTATCTCCTAAAGAAATAAAGGTCTATTTGTGGATATATTTGGCAATAAACAATTTTCTTTTGCCGATTCTCAAGTAATACCCAAATAGCTCCTATTATTTTCAGTGATGAAGGGGAGTGGTTGAGATGTCAAGGATGTGAGTGCTAAATCTTTGGCTCAATCTTTTTTCTTGTGATTTGGCTATAACAGCACAACTTTAAAAATTCTCTTGGCAAAAATGGTCTATAATTAATAACTGGGCTTTCTTAATGCTCTAGTTTCCATAGATTTCTAGTTTATTAGAACAGAAGATTAACTTGGAACCACATTTCCTAAAATATGCCCTGTCCAATATTCAGAGGTTTTAATCTAAAATAATATTATTATGGTGAACCATAAAGTAATACAAATTTGCTTTCTGATGGTTTCTTATAGCATGTTAGTGTACACTATGAGTCCCAGGAGGAGAACAAAGTAAATTGCTTAGGAAACTATTTCTATTAAGGATCGTCTCCTGGGATTACTATTCTGCAAAATGCTTTTGGAGAAGTATTTGCCTAAATAGATCTTTCCTCCATTTGAAAAATGTAATATATTAGACACACATACATATACTATAGGAGCATTGATGGGATACATTCAGAAAAGTTTATTGGCAGATTAACTGGAAAATGTCATTTCCTTTTCAATATTGACAAATTTTCTAAATACCTTATATTGTTTCAGTTTGGTCATTTAAAATAATTTTAATAAATTGAATATCTTTCAAAAGAGAACACATTTTCATCTTCCTTAAGTGTTATCTGTGTGAATCAGCCTGAAAGTGTTAAAATGAGGGGGAAATCACCTTTGATAATCATTTTAGGCTTGAAAAGCCACCTTCCTTAGTACCACAATCTCTGTGTTATCTAGGTGTTTAGAAAAATGAATTCCCAGCCCTGCTCAATATTTAAGTATTGCACATTGTGCTGGTTTGAAATGATTTATGTACCCTAGAAAAACTAGGTTTTAATCCTAATCCCATTTGTAAAGGCGGCCATTTTTTTAATCCCTATTCAGTACCATATGTTTGAAATTGTAATTAGATCATCACCCTGGAGATGTGACTCAATCAAGAGTGGTTGTTAAAATGGATTAGGTGAAGACGTGTCTCCCCCAATTTGGGTGGGTCTTGATTAGTTTACTGGAATACTATAAAAGAGGAAACATTTTGTAGAATGAGAGAGATTCAGAGAGATCAAGAAGAACAACATAGCCACGAGAAGTAGAGAGTCCACCAGCCAGCGACCTTTGGAAATGAAGAAAGAAAACACCTCCTGGGGAGCTTCATGAAACAGGAAGCCAGGAGAGAAAGCCAGCAGATGATGCCATGTTCACCTTGTGCCTTTCTAGATGAGAAAAATCCCTGACTGTGTTCACCATGTACCTTCTCACTTGAGAGAGAAACCCTGAACTTCATTGGCCTTCTTGAACCAAGGTATCTGTGTTAGTTAGATTCAGTTGTCAACTTGGCCAGGTGAGCATACCTAGTTTTGTAGCTGCGGGCATAAGCCAATGGTATGTGAACCTCATCTGTTGCTAACTACAGCTGCAGTAGGCTAGATGGCGTGTCTGCTGCAATGAGTGATGTTTGACTTAATTGGCTGGTGTTTAAATGAGAGAGCACAAGGTAGCACAGCCAAAGCAGCTCAGCATTCTTCATCTCAGCACTCACAGCTCAGCCCAGGCCTTTGGAGATGGAGAAAGAAGTCACCCCGGGGAAAGTTGTTGGAACCCAAGGGCCTGGAGAGAAGACCAGCAGAGACCATCCTGTGCCTTCCACATAAGAAAGAGCCTCAGTGGAAA
>PVIY010046353.1:0-18522 GCA_004026745.1 Myrmecophaga tridactyla | reverse complement strand
AACCTCCACACACAGACTGAAAGCAATGGAGCCCAGGAACAAGGAACCAGCAGATACCAGCCACGTGCCTTCCCAGCTGACAGAGCTGTTCCAGACCAACGGCCTCTCCTGAATAAAGGTAACCTCTTATTGGTGCCTTAATTTGGACACTTTCAGTTCCTTAGGACTGTAAATTTACAATTTAAAAAATTCCCCTCTATAAAAGCTGTTCCACTTCTGATATACGCATTCCAGCAGCTTGCAAACTAGAACAAATGGGATATTATTCCACAATAAAAAGGAAGTATTGCTACATGCTATAACATGTATAAACCTTGAAAACATTATTCTAAATGAAAGAGGCCAGTCATGAAGACCACATATTTTATTATTCTATCTATATGAGATGTCCAGAATAGAAAAATCTACAAAGACAGAAAGTAGATTAGTGAATGCCTAAGGCTGGGGGGTTGGGCAGGGAGGGAGTGGTGATTTGGAGAGTGATGGCTAAAGGGTTCAAGGTTTCTTTTGGGGGTAATGAAAATGTACCAAAATTAGTTGGGCGACAGTTGCACAATTCTGAATATACCAAAAACCATTGAAATGTATACTTTAAATGGGTGAATTGCCTGGAAAGTGAATTATATCTCAATACAGTTTCTATCAAAAATAGCAGGAAAGAGTGGGCCACGGTGGTTCACCAGGCAGAGTTCTTGCCTGCCATACCGGAGACCTGGGTTTGATTTTCCATGTCTGCCCAAGCAAAAAAAAATAGTAGGAAAAAGAAAAATCAAAGAGAAAAATATTTTTAAATAAACTAACACCAAATTGGTATAGGTAAATTAAAAAAATGAAAAACCTTCAATGTTTTCATTCATTTTACAAATCCTGAATAACTAACTAGGTGTTAAGCACACTGAACATAATCCTTGGCCTCATAAAATGTTAAGTCTTGGTGGGATAAAGTTTACACTATAAAAAAAGCTAACATAAACAAGTAATCTATGATAATATTGGGGTGGGGATGGGCTCTTTGGAGAAGGTGAGTCATAAACACTATCATTAAATAAGTTAGCAAACTACTGAATGAACTAAAATAGCATTTTACGCACTACTTACTATGGAAATGTTAATGCTGACATATTTAACATCCACTAGCCTTTAAAAACCCCATGCAGCTTGATATTGTGAGCCTTCAATTATATTATTCTGGATGAATTGTATGCTGTGTGAATATATCTTAATAAAACTGCATATTTAAAAAAATGCAGCAATATTTTACTTTCATAATTCTGTAAATGGATACTCTGAAGAGTATTACAATAACAAAAAGCATTTACATCACTAGTAAGAGTCCATTGAGAGTAAAAAAATATCAGCTCCCTTGGGCTGTAAAATCCCAAAACTGAGTCAACAATAGCCAAAACAAACAGAGACACCTAACACAGGCCGTTTTCACCATTTTCATTAGAGTCTTCTCTGAAAAAAATAAATATTCAATTGTACAACAAATCCTTTCTTGGATCCTAAAGGACTCTAACCATTTCCAGGTCCTGGAAACTTTTCCAAAGAAACTACAGGGACACTGTATAACCTGATTCTTCCACATGTCTCTGAACACCTAAATTTGATATTTTTACCATACAGATTTGTTTGGTTTTGTTTTTCATGCTATCACATTAAGACAAAAGTCATGGTCTATGTTAAACCAAACCAAATTGCTTCCAATGAAATTGCTAATAAAAGGTCCCAAGTATAATTGGGGTATTTTTGCTTTCTTGGTTTTTTAGAGTGGAATTATCTATGAAGAATTTGGCTACGGAAGAAATCAAAACTCACCTATTCTAATCATTAAAAAAATGATAATAAAGGCCATAACATAGGGCTTATAAAAATTCAGTTTACAAGAATTTACATTTTCCAAAAAGATAATTCATAGCACTTACACGTCCTCAGATTCTGATCAATTATAGTCATCAGAAGCATATGATGTCACCAGTAAATGTTTTTTAAAAAGTGAAATCTGATTGGCTCATAATATATAAGCATACTTTATGGATTTTTGAACTCTGAGCCAAAGAAAGAAAAGTATTTGATCACTGATGCCATGTGATTAATCAGGAATGGACGCCTCCACATACCCTTGCCATCCTGTGCCCTTGATTTTTCAGAAGTAGTGGCTGTCTAGAAATTGTGGTGTTAATAATTAATATTTTCATAAGAAACTTCTCACCTGATGGAAAGTAAATCCATCCGAGCTCAGAAAAGTACCCCTATGAATATTGAACTAGACGAAGATGATGAGGGAACAGAAAGGAGGGAAAAAATAACAAAAGATTCACAAAACTGGAGAGGGCATAAATGGACCTAAAAGGTGCTTCAAAGACAAGAAAAGAACGTAGGCGGGCACCCTTTCTCTTTCTCAATTATCCCGGCCTCAGAGCAGGGAAGCTGCACACTTCTCAGCGCTTATAACGCGCCAGTTTCCACATCTATGTTGGAAAATGGAGGCCTGAGGAAAATGAAACTCTCGGGGGCAGTGGGCCTTAGCGTCCCTCTTCATATCCCGCCGTTAGAAGCACAAACACGAGAATTGCACAAGATCCGATTCCGTGGGGCTTGGTCCGCCGTTAGCCCGCCCCTATTCCCCAGGCTCTTCCACTTAAAGCCGGACAGGACCCAACCTCCCTCCGGAAGAGGCGCTCTGCACCGGCCGTCGCCGGGAGCCCCAGCCCTGGCCCGGGTCCCGTCGGACGCCTTCTTCGGCCTCGCCGGTGCCCCAACAGCCCCCGGGCGCGCACCCCGCGGCGGACCCCAACCCCCGGCGGGCCCCTCCTCCCAACAGCGAGCCGGGGACGGGCGCCGCAGGCCGGAGGGCGGGCCAGGGGCGGCGACTACGGCTGAGGGCGCCCACCCGGCTCCGCCTGGCCCGCCCGGCCCGCCCGGCCCGCCGGGCACTGACCGGCTCAGGAAAGCCCGGGTCTCCGGCGGCGAGTGCAGGATTCCTCGGCTTCGCCCTGCGGCGCGGCCGCCCGCACCTTTTGTTGTCGTCGGTTCTCCCGGCAACCGGCAAAGGCCGCTGCCCAGATGCGCCCTCTCCTGGCCGCCCGGCCACGCCACGCCCTGTTCCTCCCCGGCTCGCCCCGCCCCTACCCCGCCCCTACCCCGCCCCTCTCCGCCTGACCTAGGAGGAGCCAAACCCGCCTCACCTCCGGAGAACAAAAATCGAAGTTGCGGCCGGCCAACTGGATCATGCGGATGTATTAAGCGTCAAGTAGGTGTCCACGGGTTAGTAAAATGAATGTGAGAAAGCTTCCACACTGCGTTTTAATATTTTGGAAACCAACTTAGTGATTTTTAAATTAAAGTTAAATTCACATAAAATTAACCATTTTAAAGTGCACAATTTAATGCTGTTTAGGACCTTCACTGTGTTGTGCAACCATCACCTCTAGCTACTTGGAAAACATTTTCATCAACCTGAAAGGAAACCCTGTACCCATTAAGCCATCAATCCTCATAGCCCCATCTCCCTAGCCCCAGACACCCATTAATCTGCTTTCTGTCTCTATGGATTTACCTATTCTGGACATATAATATATGACCTTTTGTCTGGCTTCTTTCATGTAGGATAATGTTTTCAACATCATCCACATTGGAGCATGTATCAAAACTGTATTTCTTTTCATGCCTAAATAACATTCCATTGTATGGATATACCACATTTTGATCATCCATTCATCTGATGAAGGACATTTCAAGGGTTGTTTCTACCTTGTGGCCATTGTGAATAGTGCTGCTATGAACATCCTGTGCAAGTATTTGGGAACCATTTTCAATTCTTTCGGGCATATTCCTAGAAGTAGAATTTCTAAGTCATATTGTAATTCAATACTTAATTTTTCCTACTTAGTTCTAAATGCATCAGTGCCTCCTGATTTTAGTAGCACAATCTAAGCATTTTCAAAAAGTATTCCTTTTCTAATGAAACAGGAGTGGGAGGGGGCAGAAGGCTGCCCACTTATTAAACTGAATTGTTTTTAATTTAAAAATTTCAAAGAGGTGAATTTGTTAATTAGTTGCATTTCTGGAATTCAACATAATTTGGCCTCTTGGCAAAAAATCCATAAATAATAGTAAGAAGTTAAGTTTAAGAATACAAAGAAAGTCTCAGCAGCAGGTGCGAAAAGTCCACACATTTGGGGCAGAAGTCAGCAAATGCCTATCAGGATTGGAGTGGGGCATTCCCATTGCCCCAGAATTTGTGTCCTGAGTCCTAAAAATTGAAGAGTAGGGGTCACTTGAGTTCTTCACATTGTAAAGAGAGTGCCAGCCACTGGGGCCAGCCATTACCACCTAGGGTATACACAGTAAAATTAATTCCACCCCAACTCCACCATGTGTCCCTTTAGAGTCTTTATGAGAGGAGCCTGGGTGTAGTAGGGAAGTCAAGGGGTCTTGGGCCTTGTGGGGCGGGGAGTAGAAGGTTTACCTCTTAAAGCCCAGTCAAAGGAGGCTGCGAGAGTGAACTGTAGAGCCAGAGACAGCAGCAAAACGAGGATACTGGCCTTCTGGTTGAATGGCTGCTATGGGAAGAGATATGCTGATGACATCTGTGCCTTCCTGGACTGAGAACAGAAGTGAATGAGTGGCAGGGCAGAGGGGGCCCTGGAGTGGAATAGCCTGCACACCCACCATCTGGCAGGACATGGTATGTGTGATTTTCCCATGGTCCAAGTGGACCCCTTGGAAGGTACACAAGTTTGAGCCCCATGAGATTGTCTTGACGGTTTCTTCTGGGAAGGTGTGCCCAGCAGCAAGAAGCAATGGAGTGAACTACCTATGGAAGGAGCTGGATTTGGGGCTCATAGAAGAAATTGAGCCAGTTCTGGAACGTCCACTTGAGGGAACTGTGCCTTGCAGGTCCTCTCTCTACATACACTCCATAGGAGAGGCAGCTTTTGGATCCATTCCCACAGAGGAGATTAGTGTCCAGTCAGTTTTAGCAGAGAAGCCACAACCAACAGAAGAGTATAGCTGGACCCAATCAAGTAAAGAAACTTTTGCCCTTTTTTCCTAAATTGTCCTCCCTGCCCTCATTCCCAGAGAAACTAGATTCAGAAAAGGTCAGGAAGTAGAAAGAAAATCAATCCCTCTCTCCAACTTTAGGATCCTTTAGCGTTAGTATAATTTTTGGTGCTCTTTCCTTTCAATTCTTGAGCAGAGAGAAGAGAGGTCTCATACTTATAGAAACCATCATTTTTTTCCTTTGGCTCCTTACTTTAGGGTGGGGAAGAATAGCTTTATTAATGAAATACAGACTGGATTTCATCCACCTAGGCCAGGTGGATTTACTTGGTCCTATGGTCCTACTGGGCAAATACAGTTTTCACCATATCCACGATCTTCCACAGCCATGAAGGGAAACTTTTTAAAATGTATATTTTTATTGAGAAATTCCCATACACATATAGCCCAACCATATTATACAATCCGTGGCTCACAATATCATCACATACTTGTGTATTCATCATCATGATCATTTTTAGAACATTTGCATCACTCCAGAGAAAAGAAATAAAAGGAAAAAAAAGAACTCATACATCCCATATTCCTTACTCCTCCCTCTCATTGACCCACAGTATTTCGTTTTTTTTTTTTTTTTTTACATGGGCAGGCACCAGGAATCGAACCCGGGTCCTCAGGCACAGCAGGCAAGCGTTCTTACCTGCTGAGCCACCGTGGCCCGCCCGACCCACAGTATTTCAATCCACCCAATTTCTACTCTTTATCTCCCCCTATTATTTATTTATTTATTATCCCCCCGCCCCCACCATTTTTTTTCTCATCTGTCCATACTCTGGATAAAAGAAGCATCAGACACAAGGTTTTCACAATCACACACTTTGTAAAAACTATATAGTTACATAGTCTTCTTCAAGAATCAAAGCTACTGGAACGCCATAACCTAAAAAGGGGTATCTACATGGCGCGTAAAAATAACCTCCAGTGGGGTACAAGGTTAGTTCAGTGGTAGAATTCTCACCTGCCATGCGGGAGACCTGGGTTCAATTCCCAGTCCATGCACTTCCCAAAAAACAAGTAAAAACAAAATAAAAAACAAACAAAAGTTCAACAAATGGTGCTACAATAACGGGATACTTACATGGAAAAATAATGAAAAGTGACCCCGTCATATAGCATACAAAATTAAAAAAAAAGATATCGGTAAAAAACAACCTCCTGACTCTGCTTGAAATCTCTCAGCCACTGAGACTTTTTTGTCCTATTTCTCCCTTCTCACTTTTGGTCAAGAAGGCCTTCTCATTCCAGTGATGCTGGGTCTTGGCTCATCCCTGGGATTCAGGTTCCATGTTGCCAGGGAGATTTATACCCCTGGGAGTCATGTCCCACATAGGGGGCAGTGCAGTGAGTTCACCTGCCAAGTTGGCTTAGAGAGAGAAGCCACGTCTGAGCAACAAAAGAGGTTCTATGATAAAACGTACATTGTGGTCCTCCTGGCATTAATTTTAAAAGCAAACTGTCTCTTGAAGCTTGCTCTTGTAAAGTTTATATATGTAGCAGGGAAGCTCAGCCTACCCATAGGTATGTCTGAGAGTCACCTCCGGAGGGCCTCTTTTGTGGCTCAGATATGGCCCTTTCTCTCTCTAAATCTAACTCTGCAAGTGAAACCATTGCCCTCCCCCTATGTGGGACATGATCACTAAGGTTGAGCCTGGCTCTGGCACTATGGGATCAACAATGCCATCCTGACCAAAAGGGGGGAAAAGTGTAACTAATAAAGTATCAGTGGCTGAGAGAGTTCAAATAGAATTGAGAGGCTACACTGGAGGTCACTCTTACACAAGCTTCAGTTAGACATTGCTACCTGTCATGACTTGCCAAACCCCACCAAAATAGTTCCTGCCAATCCTAAAGAACACCTAGGGCATTATATAAGATTCTACAAAAGTTCCATGTGCTAGGGTAACTCTCCAAAACCTACAACCTCCAGATGGGTCCCTGGACCAGATAAGTCCTGAAATGCAGAGGGGCCTGCCTCTCCAGAACATCAGCTAGTTCCACTTCCCTATCACATATTACAACAGCCCCCTCTCCCCAACGTGAAAGAGTTAGAATGGCATAGCCCAAAACCCCTAAAGAGTGGGAGAAGGATCAAAGGTGATGGTGGAATTATACAGAGAAGATAGGGTTTAAAAAACCAGTGTGACTGCTGAGAATCATCACATTGATATTTCTTTTAGTCTCCAGTATCTTAGAGCAGCTAGAAGTAAAAACCTAACATTGTGGAATTATAACCTATACCAAACCCTGAAATCTATTCTACAGCTAATTGTGTGATGTACTTTGAAATTTATTGCTTTTATGTATATATGTTATTTAAAGAGAAGGAGTAGTATAACAGAGAAGATCTGTTATAGGATCTAATGACTGGGCATGACTGCTGAATCATTATATTGATATTTCTGTTGGTCTCCAGTGTCTTGGAGCAGCTAAAAGAAAAAATGAAAAATCATGGAACTGTAACCCATACCAAACCTTAAAATCCGTTCTATAACTACTTGTTAAAATGTACTTGGAGGTTTATTGCTTCTTTGTATATATGTTATATCTCACAATAAAAAAAGAGGTTCCATGAGGGGAATTTTGAGAGACCGAGAAAGATCCATCATCACAACCCTGGAAAACAGGCCTTGGACAGTGGGTATTAACTTTTGATTAGAGGGAGATGTGACTCCACCCTTCCAGGTGGGTCTTGATTAGTTTACTGGAATCCTTTAAAAGAGGAAACATTTTGGAAAACACTTGAGAGCCATAAGAACCTCCAGAGCCCACACAGCCAGAGACCTATGGAGATGAAGAAGGAACATGCTCCTAGGGGAGCTTCATCAAACAAGAAGCCTGGAGAGAAAGCTAGCAGACATCACCACGTTCGCCATGTGCCTTTCCAGTTGAGAGAGAAACCCTGAACTTCATCAGTCTTTTTTGAGTGAAGGTAACCTCGTGTTGGTGCCTTAATTTGGACATTTTTATAGACTTGCTTTAATTGGGACATTTTCATGGCCATAGAACTGTAAACTTACAACTTATTAAATTCCCCCTTTTAAAAGCTGTTCCATTTCTGGTATATCACATTGCGGCAGCTAGCAAACTAGAACAGTATCTTTCCTGGAATGCCTTAGTTTGGACACTTTTCTGGCCTTAGAACTGTAGACTTGTAATATAATACTTTCCTTTTTAAAAGCCATGCCATTTCTGGTATATTGCATTCTAGCAGCCTTTAACAAACCGCTACAGCTGGGAACAGCTTTCATAACGTAATACTGGCAAGCGTTCAGCAAGACAGACACTTTGATACACAGTCTCACTTCTTGTCATCTCTCAAAAGAAAACAGAGATATGGACAAAAGACCAATTACTAGGCTATTCATTACCACATTGTATGTAACTTGGAAGTTATAGCTGTATTCAATGAAAGGGGATTGATAAATTAACAATAGTATATTTATAAAAATAGAATATTATATTATCTTTGAAATCCATGTTTACAAAATTTGGTATAGGAAAATGCTTATAAATTAAGGATACAAAATTTCCCATCTGAAAATTTGGAATAAAAACAGTCCTACCTCATAGGTTGTTGTGCAATTTGAAGTGAGGAAATACATGTAAAGCACATAGAACAATCAGTGTTAAAAAATTATTAGGTAGCTAATTATGATGATGAGAATATTCCCAATTGTGTTCAGGAAAGAAATGCACAGAAAATTATACAAGATAGTAAAAATAGTTAACACAATTCACCAAAAATAGTAGTGGTCATTGCTGGCTGGTGGTGTTATAGGTTATTTTTATGCTTGAATCAATTAGAATCTTGGTTCCAAGGAATAGAAACCAACTCTGGCTTACCTGAACAAAATAAAAATAAAACAAAAACAAAACTGGACTTTGTTGAAAAGTTTATCATTAGGGTGCATTGTGCTATTAAAACTAAAACTCTAATTAATTTAACTAGTAAAATATATTTCAGCTCCTGTAACGAAGAGAAATATGAAAAAAACTTCTTAGGTTGAAGTAGGATATATATCTATATATTCATTGATCTATGGGGGGATCCAGTGTGTTGCATTGATCAATTTATTCTTGTATCAATACCTACTGTTTAATTACTATAGCTTTCTGGTTTGTTTCCTATCTGATAGAGCAAGCCCTTCCTCACTGTTCTATTTCTAAATTTTCTTGGCTTTTCTTGGCATTTCTCTTCCAGAAAATCTTGTAAATCAGCTTGACATTTTTTATAATGTCCCACGTTGCCAGGGAGATTTACATTCATGGAGTCATGTCCCACGTAGGGGGTAGGGAGGGCAGTGAGCTCACCTGCAAATTGGCTTAGAGAGAGAGAGGCCACACCTGGGCAATAAAAGAGAAGAACATGTCTTTTGAAGGGGTACATAATTCAATCTACCGCACCAAGTAACTGGCTCAAGGATAAATACTTGAAAAAAGGAATAAGCAAGGCTAAAGTCTATGTTTGTCAGATGACAAAGTCAACACTGCCTCTCAAAGACTACGGTATAAATTTTCTTTTCTTTACAGTTGATTGCTCAAATCAGAATCCAAACAAGGTCCACACATAGCATTTGGCTGATATGTCCCTTAATTATTTTTTAATCAATAATGTTGCTCCCATCTTTTTAATACCATTTATTTGTTAAAGAAGCAGTGGCATTGTCCTATAGAATTTCTCACATTATGGATTGGGGCAATTGCACCCTTGTGTTTCATGTCATTTAACTTATTCCTCTATTTCCTATAAACTAGTAGTTAGATTCCAGTTCAGATTTCTTGATTAGATTCTTGATTAGATTCCAGTTCAGTTTTCCTGGCAAGAATATTTCATAGATGGGCTGTGTTCTTCCTATTGCAACATAACAGGATGCACATAATATCTGGATATCCTGCTTTCAGTGATGTTCATATTACTAGTGAGTTAAGGTCTTTTCAGTTTAATCCATTCATTTAAAAGTTCCCCGTCAACATTTTTCCTAATGGTTTTAACAGCCATAGAGTATTTTCCAGATCCATCATTTCATTAGGGTATATAAAATGGTAATTTTCAAATTCTGTGTCAATTCATCAGCGGTAAGAATTGTTTTATAAAGATGAGCTTTCCTTCCATCAGTTTACTCTGTGTGGGAGATCCAAGGCCTGGGATTCCTCTCCATATTGACAGCAGGTCATCTCACATAGCCGCCTACGTGACCAGGACAGACTTAAAAGGTCATCAAACCTCCTGGGGGTGGGGAGGGAAAAAGAACATACAAATGGTATAATAAATAAGGCATTGAAACTCCCCACCCCTGATCACTGTTGATGACAAACCCCTGTGTCATGAGACCCTGCTGAAACTCTCAGGTGTAAATCTCCCTGGGACCTTACTCCCAGGGATGAGCCGGGACCCAGCATCACTGGAATGAGAAAGCCTTCTTGACCAAAAGGAGGAAGAGAGTAAATGAGACACAATAGAGTCTCAGTGGCTAAGGGATTTCAAACAGAGTCAAGAGGTTATCCTGGAGGTTATTCTTACACATTAAATAGATATCCCTTTTTAGCTTATGGTGTTTTGGAGTGGTTAGAGGGAAGTATCTGAAACTGTTGAACTGTGTTCCAGTAGCCTTGATTCTTGAAGGCAGTGTGTAACTATATAGCTGTGACAGTGTGACTGTGTGATCATGAAAACCTTGTGTTTGATATTCCTTTTATCCAGGGTATGGACAGATGAGTAAAAAATATATAAGGATAATAAATAAATAAATAATAGGGGAGAGAAAGGATAAAAATTGGGTAGATTGAAATGAGAGGGAGAGGTAAGGGGATGGGTGTACAAGTCCTTTTTTTCCATTTTCTGGAGTGAAGCAAATGCTCTAAAAATGATCATGGTGAAGAATACACAACCATGTGATGATATTGTGAGCCACTAATTGCATAATATAGTTGGACTGTAAGTTTGTGGATATTTCTCAATAAAAATATATTAAAAACTGAGGCCAAAATAAAAAAAGAAGAAGAAGTAAAGTGATCTAAAAAACTGACAGGGAGATGGGTCACCAAGTTATTATAAGGGAAGAAGATGTAGTTGCCTCAAGGCTGGTTCTATACATCCGTCACATATCGTAGCTCATTAAATCTGTACTTCCCTAAACACATTATTAACCCATGTCCCATTCATTCAGCATCATGGAGAAAACATAAAAAACTCAATAAATGATTTTTGAATTATCTTAATGTGCTTTGGTGCTAATCAGGGGGAAGTTAATGGTTAAGAAAGGGAATAAAAGCAGCTCTTGACAAAAGCTGGCCTTGCACTCAAAGTGTGTCCATGTTAATGCCCTGTCAGACATAATCCCATAGAACAGTAGACATCAGATAAGGTTACTTGGAGACTATGACAAACGAGACAAAATAAGACCACTTCTTAATTTTGCCTAAGCACTGCAAAGAAAAGGTCACTGTGCCATACACAAAATGTTAACATTGTTCTTTCCAGGCGAAAATGAATGACTACTCCATCTTTATCAGTTACAGCTTTATCCTTGCTATAGTCTGTCATCTCTACAGATAAGACTTGTTGGGATAGCCGGTCACAAAACTACCCCAGCTTTCTGACAACATCCAACCTAGAAGGAACCCCTGCTTCCTTAGACCCTCCCACAAACCCTCTCTTACTAGACATACCTACTGTACCAACTAATAACTCCAACTTGTTTTCTACAGGTTTTCTTGATGACCTTTGGTTGGAGGTAACTAAGACTGCTTTCTACTTGACACTGCATGCTGTGCCCCTGACCTGCCCTGACTACCTTAAGACTAATCTGTGCAGCTGCTGACTGCAGGGAAAAACAATTTCAGACCCTAGCTATTCCAAGCCTCAGTTCTTCCCAGACCTACCTCCCTCCTCCACCAGACAGCCCCACTATTTTTCCATTGTGCTTGCCCTGACCATAAAACTTCCTGTTTTCCTTGGAGTTAACTTCTAGCCTCTCTCCCTAAGAATAGTAGCTCTTAAATGAAGTTATCCTTGGCTGTTTAACAGCAGTGCAATTTATTCTTTAACAGTGGGCATTGACAGGGTTCATTGGCTAAATAATTTGACTTTATAGAGGGAGGCAAATCATTAAATTGCTGTTCAAGAATTAAGGAAATTTGTTTAAAAAAAGTCAAAATGGACTAATTTTAATTTTATGTGAATTTCACCTTGAGAAATTAAAAACAAACCAAAAGATTTTTTTTTTTTAACTAAGTGCAATTCAAAGGCTATGAAAGGAAACTGATTTACCATCTCTAGTGTAGGGAACTGGTCTAGTTGCACCAAAAAAAGTGCACATTTTCATTGGAGATTAAGACAGGAGGTGGAATGAATTATAGCGACTGAAAAAACTTTCAGATCCTATTTCTACATTCACATCTCCCGGAACTGCAGGAGCTGGCTCCATGTCAGTTATGTTCCCCAGGTTACTCAGAAATCCATCAAGGGAGAACTTATCCCAGAGCAGTTCCCCAGGTTACTCAGAAATCCATCAAGGGAGAACTTATCCCAGAGCAAGGCCCAAGTCCTTCGAGATGCCAAGTTCTCTGAGATGCCATGGGGAAAGGCAGGAGGCGGGCCTGACAGCGCCTGGAGGAGAAAGGAAAAAGGGGAGGGGGGGAGAGAGACAGAGAGAAAAGGAGAAGAGAGGGGCGAGAAGGGAAGAGGCGGACGAGGAAAAGATAGGCAGTAGAAAAAGGAGCAGAGTCAACTGGCTACCTGCGTTGTTGCGCTCCGTGGGTGGGCAGGAGCCGGGAATAGCGGGTCTCCTCCCGGCTTCCGGGATGGGCGGACGCGGGGACCTGGAGGTACTCCTGCCCGGCCCTGGATGCGGCGACCAGGTCCTGGGGAGTTCTGGGGCTAGAGGGCGGCAGACTGGGGTTGGGGGGAGGTGGTGGGTCAGCCTTTCCCGGTTGCTGCAGGCCGGTGACCCGGATTAGCTCCTTCTCTGGGCTTCGGTGGCCTTATCTGGAAAGGCAGGAAAATGAAATTCCATGATCCCAAAGCGTTAGGAGACCAAACATTTATACTGAGTTATCAAATAATTCTCGCTGGGGAAATGAGTCAGAGGGTCCGCTGTTTTCCTGGAAGCCCCCTGGAAGCCCCTGCGTCTCATCTGCCTCCCCTCAGTTTAGGGTTTTCCACGTGGCCGACCCACCAGCCCATCCCAGGTCTGATTTAGCAGTTAGATTGCCCCCATCTATAGGGCAGGTTTGTAAAAAGCTGATAAATGTTTGCTTTCAGTTGATTTATGACCACAGAATAGCCACCAAATCCAGAAAATTAACTTCTCAGCCTCCAAATGTACATGAGGTTCTACTGTGAGTTGGAAATTCAAAGATGAGGACTGGATGCTTTCCTTCCATGCACAAAGGAGGAAGGTGATCCAATAGTGAGGGGAAGTCACTTCTGGCTGTGGAGACCAAAGAACTTCAGGGAAAAATAGCAATTGAGCTGGGCCTTGGTTTTTTTTTTTTGTTTTTTTTTTTAATTTAATTATAGAAAAATTTAAACAATTAAAAAATAAGATAGAATAACAAACTGTTAGGTACCCAATCCCCAGCTTCAATAACTGTCCAAGTCTTTGGGCCTTGGATTTGATAGGTAGAAGAATGTGAAAAAAGGTCTAAGGGTAGAAAACTTCAAAGTACTTTCAAATAAAAGGATAGGGAATGGGCAAGGCACACCAAAGAGGTCTTTAAATGGCAGCTTCTTTGAGCTATAAAACAAAGTTGAAGAACCTTGAAGTAACCAAAGGTGACCAATTTGAAGTAATTAAAGGTGAGACAGTATAAACACCATAAAAAATAATCACAGTGGATTGAAACTCATCAAATATAAAAATGAAAGCATTCATAAGGCTACCTCCCCACCCCAGGAATTGGTCACCTTTGGAGAATGTTAAGGAACCAACTCATTCTGAAAACTGATACCAATTTAAGGGGGGTGGAGAAAGGGATCAAACATTAATTCTGCCTTTTCAACACTAATGTACTTAGGGTAACCAAAAAGTTGATGAGGGTAGGTCCTTTATAGAAAAAAAAATCTAGCTAGAAAAAAATGAAGGAATGATAGAACTAAAATATCACCATATTACAAGTTTTTATTAAAAATGAATCTAGGTGGGTGGGCCACGGTGGCTCAGCAGGTAAGAACGCTTGCCTGCTGTGCCTGAGGACCCCGGTTCGATTCCTGGTGCCTGCCCATGTAAAAAAAAAAAAAAAAAAAAAAATGAATCTAGGTGATAGTTGCTAAAACCATTAGGTGAAAGAAAATAATAGGAAATCTTATAATGAAAGGATCCTGCTGTAAATACCTGCACATACTGATCAATCTTAAAAATCACAAAAAAGGGAAGCAACCAGATGTTAAGTGCCTCCTGATGTGAGGCAGTAGAAAACACATAATACCAAAAACTGAATCAAAACTTGAACCTAAATTGATCAAACTTCTATGCCTAACAACCAGCTTACAGGGAATATAGGAGCCATAAGAACAAGTTAAAAGACAACATGCTGATTGATCAGCAAATTCCATAATGTGGGAAACTCTATAGGTTTCTTCAAGAAGTAAACTGCACTGGGAAAATTAGAGGTGATATTAAGAGGCATATCAACCAAGTGCAATGCATGACCTTATTTGAATACTGACTAACTGTAAAAAAAAATTATGAGACAATCAAGGAAATTTGAACATTTACTCTATTTGATGATGTTAATGAATTAGTGTTCATTGTTTTAGGGTGATAAAGAATTGTGGCTATGTTTTTAAAAGTCCTTATTTTTGTCAAGTACAAACTAAAATGTAACATGTTGTCTGATTTTGCTTCAAAATAATCCAGTGGGGAAAGCAAAAGCAGGTAAGAGTATAGATGAGACAAAAGTGGTCATAAGTTGGTATTTAAAATAAGTGATGAACATATTGAGTTTGTTACACTATCTTTATACTTTTGTATATCTTGGAAGTTGTCTATAATAAATTTGCTTTTACTTTTTTATTGTATACTATAACATATATACAAAGCAAAGTGAAAAAGCAAAGTTTTCAAAGCACTCTTCAACAAGTAGTTACAGGACAGATCCCAGAGTCTGTCATGGGCTATCATACGATCCTCTCAGATTTTTTTTCTTCTAGTTGCTCCAGAATATAGGAGGCTAGAAAGCTTAACTATTTTTTTTTTTACAATTGACTTTTTTCTTCTTTTTTTTGTTAAAAATAACATACATACAAAAAAGTTATAAATTTCAAAGCACAGCACCACAATTAGTTGTAGAACATATTTCAGAGTTTGACATGGATTACAATTCCACAATTTTAGGTTTTTACTTCTAGCTCCTCTAAGACACTGGAGACTAAAAGGGATAATAATTTAATGATTCAGCATTCATATTCATTTGTTAAGTCCTAACTTCTCTGTATAACTCCACCATCACCTTTAATCTTTCCATCCCTCTCTTTAGGGGTGCTTGGGCTATGGCCATTCTAAATTTTTCATATTAGAAGGGTCTGTCATTAATACGGGATAGGGAGATGGAACTATCTGATGTTCTGGAGAGGCTGGGCCCTATAGGTTTTAGGACTTATCTGAACCAGGGAACCATCTGGAGGTTGTAGGTTTCTGGAAAGTTACTCTAGTGCATGGAACCCTTGTGGAATCTTATACAATGCCCTAGGTTTGGCTGTTCTTTAGGATTGGCTGGAATGGTCCTGTTGGGGTTTGGCAGGTTATGAAAGGTAGCAACATCTAACTGAAGCTTGCATAAGAGCAACCTCCAGAGTAGCCCCTCAACTCTATTTGAACTTTCTCTGCCACTGATATTTTATTAGTTATACTTCTTTTCTCCCTTTTGGTCAGGATGGAATTGTTGATCCCACAGTGCCAGGGCTGGATTCATCCCTGGGAGTCCTCTCTCACATTGCCAGGGAGACTTTCACCCCTGGATGTCATGTCCCATGTAGAAGGGAGGGCAATAATTTCACTTGCAGAATTGGGCTTAAAGAGAGTGAGGCCACATCTGAGCAACAAAAGAGGTCCTCCAGAAGTAACTCTTAAGCGTGCCTATGGTAGTCTAAGCTTCTCCACTACCTACATAAGCTTCACAAAAGTAAGCCTCATGATTGAGGGTATGGCCTATTGATTTGGGTGTCCCTAAAGTTTGACACAGTATCAGGGGATTCCCTGATGGTAAGATTTAATGGTTCCATATTCTTTCTCCCCTCCCTCAGGGGACCTTGCGAATATTTTTTGATCATCTGCTTAATATACTCTAGGATGTATCCAGGCATTACAATAATCTATACAGGATTAAAGAACCTCTTTCTTATTCTGGGTTTCCTGTGTTTCAGTTGTTCAAATGAGCTATTCAGATAAACTGAGTTAGATTATGTGCTACAGACAATTTCAGTTCCAGACCAAACCTTTCTTCCTTTAGTCTCAAAGAGTACATATGGTTCTAAAATATAGACACCATCTTCCTTACTCCTGTGTTCTGAATTACTTTAACCCCAAACTGATCAGCTTCGTTCTTAACTCTAAATATCAGGTTATATATATATATAATGTAAATTTATATATATATTATATATATATATATAACCTGTTTATATATATATATATATATATATATATAACAACCTCTCAAAATCCTGAAATAATAATCACCAATCTGGATTTAATATGTCTGCTCTAAAAGCTTACAATCTGGGCCCCTGTTTTCTTATAAACACTTTCTACAGGTGGCCATACCATTCTTCTCCTTTTGTTCCTGGCTAATTTTGCTTCACCAAATGTCCCACATGTTCATTCACATCGTTGCATGCCTCACGACTTTGTTCCTTTTTGTAGCAGCACAACCTTCATTCATTAATTATCCTTCTTTGTCTCTTATGATGTCTTTACATTTAAAGTCTGATATTTTGTCTGATATTAGTATAGCTACTCCTGTTTTCTTTTGGTTACAACTTGCGTGGAAAATCATTTTCCATCCTTTCACTTTCAATCAATTTGTATCCTTGTGTCTAAGATGAGTCTCTTGTAAGCAGCATATAGCTGGATTATATTTCTTAATCCGTTCTGCCAATCTGCATCTTTTAATTGATAAGTTTAGTCTTTTAACATTCAAAGTTGTTACTGAAAAGGCATTTCTTTCTTTCTTTTTTTAAATTTTTATTAATAAAACCAATCAACACACAATATGAACATTCTTTTTTATCACATAGTTGTATATCCATCATCATGATCATTCTTAGAACATTTGCATCAATTCAGAAAAAGAAATAAAAAGAAAACAGAAAAGAAATTCATACATCATACCCATACCCCTCCCTTTCATTGATCCTAACATTTCAATCTACTAAATTTATTTTAACATTTGTTCCCCCTATTATTTATTTATTTTTAATCCATATGTTTTACTCGTATGTCAATAAGGTACATAAAAGAAGCATCAGACACAAAGTTTTCACAATCACACAGTCACATTGCAAAACCTATATCATTAAACAATCATCTTCAAGAAACATGGCCACTGGAACACAGTTCTACATTTTCAGGCGGTTCCCTCCAGCATCTCTGTTACACCTAAACTAAAAAAGTAATATTTATTTAATGCATAAGAATAACCTCCAGAATAACCTCTAGACTCTGTTTGGAATCTCTTACCCATTGCCACTTTATTTTGTCTCATTTCTCCCTTCCCCCTTTTAGTCAAGAAGGTTTTCTCAATCCCCTGATGCTGAGTCCCAGCTCAATCTAGAATTTCTGTCCCATGTTGCCAGGAAGGTCCACACCTCTGGGAGTCATGTCCCATGTAGACAGGCAGAGGGCAATGATTTTGCTTGTTTTGTTGGCTGAGAGAGGCCACATCTGAGCAACAAGAGGTTCTCTGGGGGTGACTCTTAGGCCTAATTTTAAGGAGGCTTAGCCAATCCTTTGCAGGGTTAAGTTTCATATGAACAAACCACAAGATTGGGGGCTCAGCCTATTCCTTTGGTTGTCCGCATTGCTCGTGAGAATATCAAGAATTCTCCACTTGGGGAAGTTGACTTTTTCCCCTTTCTCACCATTCTCCCAAGGGAACTTTGCAAATACTTTTTTATTCACTGTTCAAATCCTTCTGGGATTTATTGAGGCATCACTCTGGACAAACCTACAAAATCTCATGCCCTACTCAAGGTTCCATGTACTTATGGTGTTCAATTAAGCTGTTCACATAAGTTATATTAAGAAATGCACTTGTAAAGCAGAAGAAAATATCAAGGAAGAAAAAACACATAGTCAGAAGACAGAAGAAAACATACAGACAGAAGAACCATCAAGTGAGGAAAGTGATCTAGAAATTGACAATGAAGGTGTTATTGAACCATTTCTTGAGGCACATCTTGAGGAGATGAAGCTGTAGAGGTAACTGATGAGATGATGGATCCGGCAAATGATA
>PVIY010046352.1:0-18524 GCA_004026745.1 Myrmecophaga tridactyla | reverse complement strand
TCACTGGCTGGTGGACTCTCTGCTTTGTGGTGCTGCTCTCTCTGAAACTCTCATTCTCCAAAATGTTTCCTCTTTTATAGGACTTCAGAAACTAATCAAGACCCACTCAAATGGGTGGAGACATGTCATCCCTTAATCCAGTTTAACAACCATTCTTGACTAAATCACATCATCCAGGGAGATGATCTCATTACAGTTTCAAACATACAGTATTGAATAGAAATTATTCTACCTTTATGAAATGGGATTTATATTAAAACATGGCTTTTCTTAGGGGGCATACTTCCTTTCAAACCAGCACAGATCCTCTTTAGGATACTTCTGTCTTCCGCTATAGATGCCCTGCGCTAGAATCAATGCAGAGAGGCTGCAACCCTCTTTTCTTCTCTTAGAAATCTACTCTGTGAAGAAAGGGACTGTGTGGGTCTAGATCAGGGCTTGGCAAACTTCACCTGTAAAGGACAGATAGTACATGCTTTCATCGTTGCAGATCATATGATCTCTGTCGTGACTACTCAACTCTGCCGTTGTAATGCAGAAGGAAACAGACAATATGTTACAAGTGAGCATGGCTGAGTTCCAACCAAAACTTTGTTAAAAACAGGTGGTAGGCTGAATTTTGCCAGTGGGCTGTAGTTTGTTGACCACAGGTCTAGATGCAGAGTGATGGAGAGAGCTGGATTTGAAATATTCTTCCCAAGTTACCTCCTGTGTACTGATTGTGTGCAATTGTTCTTGAGTTAGTAGTGCATGAAATAATATAAGCATGCAGAATGGCATCTTTAAACCAGAGAACTGAGGGCAAATTTAGCATTCTTCCCCTTAAAATATTTTAAAACCCCAAAAATAATAAGATATATAAATTATTATTTTATCTCAGTAATAATGTGAGTAATAATAATTGTTTGACCATGAAAGAAACAGGTGTATTTTCCCCATTCACCAAGGTAGGCATTCATTCTTTTCATTTTAACATTTATTATGCTATTCTGTGATATATCCTGTCTCTATATACCTGTTAATTTTATTAATAATTACAGATGTATAAGCATTCCAATAATAAGGCCATGACAACGGGGGCAATTGCTGCAATGCTATCTACAATCCTCTATTCAAGACGCTTCTTTCCATATTATGTTTACAACATCATTGGTGGACTTGATGAAGAAGGTAGAATTTTTTTATTCTGGAGCATGGAGGTGGGTGGCATTTCTTAGATGAGTGTATTTTCCATCCAGCGGTACACAGTCCCAAAGTCGAAAAGAACCATCAAGGAATATCTGGGAAATTAAAGCTCAAAGAGTGAAATTAATGAATATCCAAAGGCACAAAATAAATGTTGTATGAGAGCTCCAATACAGTAGTGATTATTGGGCAGTTGATTATTTTATCTTAGAAATTACTCAGGATCTTGTGTGAGTTTAGTAACTCAGATAATAAGCATTTTTATCTTACAGAAATCTAGAAACCTGATCTCAAGACACTTGACCCAAATATGATTCTAAGTAATGGCAATTTACTAGCAAACATAACTTCAGTATTTTTTTAAAGTGAGGTCTTAGAAGTTATTTTAGGTAATTATGTATGCATTCCACCAGTATTTTTAGGGCATGTTTGAAACACTTCCTTGTTTTTCTGTCAGCCAGATCATGAGAGCCTAAGAAAATCAGTTATTTAAATTTCCGTCCTTCTTGTTTTTGATCCAGAATTGCATTACCCTGCTTGGGCAGGGTTATCCTGGGACTTCTTTTGCCATCATGTGGGAATTTCCTTTGGTTTGTTCCTGCTTGGATTTTCTATTTCCTGGATCCCATGTTTCCTTCTTTCTTGATTTATTTCCTTATTTTGGTGCCATACGTTTAATAGATTCCAAAAAAATAATTCATGGTACTTTTTTTGAGACTTTGTATTTGGGCTTTTTTTTTACCCCCGTGTTCTGAAATTTTATGGTGATAATCCTTGTTTAAGGTCTTTTCTCATTCTTTGTGTTCTCCTTCTGCCCCTCTTCATTGCCCCCCCCCCCAATCTTCCCCGTCTCTGCTACCACCTGGATTGTTATCCTCTAATTTTCTTGTCTCTTTTCCTCATATTTTCTGATTCTTTGTCTTTTTGGTCTACTTTATATTTCCTTTACTTTAGCTTCTAATCTTTTATTGAATTCTTTTTATTTCTGTTGTCATTAATTTCTAAGAGCACTTTTTCTTTTTTCTGCCCCCCCACCCACTCGCCCACCCCAAAGCATCCTGTGGTTGCTCAGTGGATTCAATAGCTCCTTTTAACTTTGAGATTTTTTTTGTATTTTCTTTATTTCATCAGACTGTTTTTTCTTTATATATATTTGACTTCTTCCACGCCAGAGGCTACCTTCACATTTCTGTTGATTTTTGGCTGTCCATTCATATTTGAGTAATAAACCAAAATTCTGGTTGTAATGGTCTGTGTTGACTTCTGTATTGGGTGATTGGGTAGCCAGCATTTTCTTCAACTGAAGGTTCCTTAGATCTTTTGCCCGAGTTAGGGTAGAGGGAATTGGGGAATAAGCCTGGTTGCCAGCGTTCTAGAGCTAGGAGGAGGTAGGAAACTGGAGTTCTCTGTTCTTTTCATATCAAATTTTCATTTAAGGCTTCTGTTTTTGTCTCTGTCCACTCCTGAGCCACGTCCAGAGCCTCTTTAATTTCTCAAGAGATTATATTTCTTGTCTTGGGGGGGTGGGAGGGGGTGGAGGTTAGGGATAGTAACTTAAATGTATTGGTGGAGTTGGGGGACCTGAAGAACAAGTGTTCCTTAAACAGACCTTCATAACAATTATGAGTTCACAATTTGACTAGCCCCCCCAAAAAAATAAATAAATAAAAAGGGAAAAAAAGAAAGAAGAAAAATTGTCTACCTGGACCTCTATTTTACTCCATATTGAAAATGGTTTTAGTTTTTCCACAATGAAAACAATAATACTGCTGAAGAAGTTTCAGATATTTTAGAAAGATAGAAAGCATGTCAGTTCTCTTTTGGGTGTCATTTTCTACACCGAAGTTTTTGAGTGTCATCCAGTGAACTCAATATTTTCTGTATGATTTTGAGTTTCCTGCCTTGTTAGAAAGGCCCCCTCCACCCCCAGATTACCTGTTCTTCTCTCTGGAATTCGTATGGTTTTGTTTATTTTTACAGTTAGCATCCTTGTGTTTTGTAGGGTTTATTTTGATGTGGAAAACGCACCATAACTGCAGTAAGGATTTAGGCCATTCTGCATTGGTGCTGTACTTCTCTTGTCTTCATCTAGGGGATCTTTGAAGCTCTGGTCTTGGAAATATCCCACCCTTCCTTTTGTTCCTTTTCTTTCTATCATATATGATTTTCTGAGAGTGTCTACCCTTGGGTAAAGCTTTGGGGCCGATTTTATTTGTGACCTGTTGGACTCATGGATTTTTCCTTTGCTTGTATACCTCCTATCCCTTTTCTGCATGTTTGTTAAGGTTATTTGACTGTCCATCATGATAATGTTCTTTGTCCCAAGCTTGCTTCCAGCAAAAACAACTTTCCCCGGTTCTCTTAGGTGATCTCAGATGTTCCTTTCCAGCACATTGGGAAAAATACATAAAGCTTATAGTCATCTGTGGATAGTAAGAGGATTATCCTTATCTCACATCTCTCAGGGTAACTACTTAGGGGAAAACGGTGCTGCAGTGTTTTGGTATAATGTGTTCTAAAATCAGTTGTATAACTCTAAAGTCATATCTTGTTTATAGTCCATGATTTCTCACAATTGTTTCTAAAGGGCTCTTTTAAAAATTACTAAGTGATATACTGTCTTTGTAATACATTCAGACACTACCAAAGTACTGGAAGTAAGTCCCTCCTTTTCGTGCCTTCAGTCCTTCCACAAAGATAACCGACTACAGTTTGCTATTTATCTTCTTCAGACCATTTTATCTGCTCATACAAACACATAAATGATTTTCTTAGGCCTTTAAATAAAAATGGGATCATACTATGCAGATTACAGAACTTTTTTTATTCATCCTTAAGTTCCATTATATATATATATACATCTACCTATTCCTAGGCTGCAAAATGATAGTAATAATATGGCATTTGATGCTTAGATCTTAGAGCAGGTACTGTAACAGTTCACCATAACGTTGGTGAAATCATCTACATGTTAGGGCTCACGGGACGATAATTGGTGAAGTTCGCTTGTAGAGAGAGCAAAGAGTCTGGTAACAGACAAAATGATGAAGAGAGATGTGGGGCAGATTGACTACAGTGTTTGCGAGTCAGGAGGTGGGGTACTGGCCTTGAGTTAACATCCTGAAATCTGCTGCTGGATAGGAAGCATGGCAGTGACCATGAGGAGCATGCTGGATGGCATGTGTTGGGCAATAAAGGTGATTCTGTCAGTGGAAATTTTAACTAATAGTTCATTTTGTATCACATTTTTTTTTTTTAGATTCACTTTAAGCATGATTTGGCTTGATTAATAGTTGATTGTCCTTAACGGAGATGTTCTTTTTTCTTCAAGGAAAGGGAGCTGTGTACAGCTTTGATCCAGTAGGATCCTACCAGAGAGACTCCTTCAAGGCTGGAGGCTCAGCAAGTGCCATGTTACAGCCCCTACTTGACAACCAGGTAAAGAGACTGCAAATCAGATTTAATTGTGTTTTATAAAAAGTGCTTTTTTTCAATTTTCCTCTTCATTAACTTGAGTTGAGCAGCAAAGGCTTTCATATAAATCGCTACTGAATTTGGTTGATTTAACCCAACTAAGTCTTCTGTGTCTCTTTTTGTATTCTACCAGCTCTCCCTGGATGTTCTCTTCCTCTCACATGGCTTCAATTTCTTCCTATGGTCTCATGACTTTTGTATCTCTTCCATCTGGAGTGGTTGACCCACAGTTCTAACTTTCCTCTCATCATCTTTATCTGAAGGTGTCCTTATTCACTGTTTCTTGATCACCTAATTTTGTATTGTGCCTTCTAAATATATTTTGAATTTGCCACCCCTTTTCCATTACTGCTGACTAAATTCAGATCTGCATTGTATCTTTCCTGGATGATTTTATTTCTTTCCTAACATCTTTTCTGCCATCCAGCATGCTCCTCATGGTCACTGCCACGCTTCCTATCCAGCAGCAGAGCAGATCTCAGGATGTTAACTCAAGGCCAGTACCCCACCTCCTGACTCGCAACTTTTCTAAAATATAATAAGTTGCAAACAGTTACTCTGCTTAAAGTTCTACATGGATTTTACAACACCTTTTTGGTTCAAGTTGAAACTCTTAAAGATGGCATGCAGGCCTGGCCTTATCTTCCATCACTCCTCATCATATTTAGACTTTGTTACTTTTCCTTAAAGATACTGCACTCTTCCCTGTTTCTATGCCTCTGAACATATCATACCCTCTGTGTGGAATGTTCTTCTCTTTATGTCCAATTTATCCTTCAAGACTTAGCTGCTCATATGTTCTCTCTGGTGATGTCTCTTCTTCCACTAGATTCAGTTGATTACAATTTAGAATTCTCCTATCTCATTCTTCTCAGTTACAGCAGGTGATACTGTCGCATTTTGTTTATATATGTCCACCTAGATTATGTACTTCTCAAAAGCAGGAACTCTGTGTGAGTAAATATTTGTCAAGAATTAGACATGTATAATTCAGCTGGTCTGGAAGGTTTTTAGACCGAAGAAGTTTAATTTTGCATGATATAGTTATTATATATCATCAGACATGTAAAGGTATTAGGGGACATTTGACACGTCCTTTGTATTTATGGTTATATTATACCCTAAGCCAGATTTTCTTGTTGTTTTCATTAGGTTGGTTTTAAGAATATGCAGAATGTGGAGCATATTCCACTGTCCCTGGACAGAGCCATGCGACTGGTGAAAGACGTCTTTATTTCTGCAGCTGAGAGAGATGTGTACACTGGAGATGCGCTTAAGATCTGCATTGTCACCAAAGAGGGCATCCGGGAGGAGACTGTTCCCCTGAGGAAGGACTGATTATGTCCTCTCTTAAGAGTCAGTTAAAACATCTTAATTTTGTACCTTGTAACTGTGGATATTGGAACTGTTCCCGTAATTTGTTTTATTAAAAAAGAAGCCTGTAGTACTCATCCCATTATAACTTGTGGTCTTCTCTAAGCAAGACACATCTAGGAATTTCTTTTCATTTTCTCCACACATTTCTTTCTCTTGGAGCTAATTTTGTGTTTCAAGGATGAGAAAATGACAGAAATAGAAGTCATGTCCACCTTTCCTTACATTTATGAACAGGGAATTTATCTAGAAAAATTGACTCTTTTTGTTGGCTTACTAAATGACCAATTTAGAATGGTCACCTTTAGAATCTCATTTAGCTCGCCCCACTTTCCTTGAAGAGAGTACTACCTTTAAACCGTCCGGAAGAGACAATGTTTTTCCTCATTTGCATGGATGTAAGTGGATTCTTTTAAGGTATTTCATTCTTAGACTGTTAAGCAAACTGCCTGGAATTAATGACTGTTTTGCAGAGGAAGCTTCAAATCAACTAGAAAAGAAATAAGATCATAAAAGCAAATAGCTCTTTAAATAGGATTTCCACCAGAAATCTAGGACAATCTTCTACAAATTGTGTAGGAAGGTTAAAATTGAGACTTAATTTTTGATAGAACTAAAACAGATTTGGTTTTAGAACTATTAAGTACGTTTGTTTTTTTTTTTTTAAACCCATTCATGGAACAAAATAGAATTTATTTTAATTGTAGGAGCTCAGTGAGGTCCAACAAGGCCATGAAGTTACACTCAGAATGCAGAGCACAAACAGGATAAAGCAGACATTAACTGGTTAGTGCAAATTGCTAGCACAAAGCCCTGCCGTATTTGTATGATTTGGAGTAAGGCCACCTAAACATTTCATCCATGTGACCCTGTGCAGTACTAAGAAGGTGTGTCTGATAAATTGTGATTACTTCTTGGTGCTGTCATCATCAGCCAGCTGCTGCTGCAGGCATTTCACCTGGTGCTACAGTTTCAACCAGTTGACTCTATCTCTTGATGGGATGCCCACTTATGTGGGTGAGTTGTGAAAGGCTATTGAGCACTTGTTTTAATCTTTCTACATCATTAAATAGTTCAGTTATTTTATTATTATCTTTTGCTTTGATCTGTTTAGCAGATTCCCGTATTCTCTGTAATTCTGTGTTTGTCCTTAAGGATTTATCACATCATTCGTTCTGGTCCTTGGTTTCTTGCTCAATGCTGAAATGTAGTAATTCCTTCCCATCTTTTGTAGACAGTTCCTTCTTTTTGGCATGTAAAGCTTCCTAATGTATTTCATCCTACTTTGTATTCATATTGGACAATTTTTCATTTCAGTTGGAAATCTGTCTCCAAATCACTTTGTGTTGCTTTATATTTAGATAAATCAACTACCTCTCTAGTCTTTAATTTTTTAAGTGCTTGTTTAGAATTCTGAATGTCAGACTGGAGTTTGCAGATTTCCTCAGTTTTGTTTTTTGGCTTTCCTCTTTTCTCTCAAGCTAGCTTTAATGATTCCAACTCCTTTCTCAAATGCTTCCTTAATCTGTAAATGCTCCACCAAGGTCACAATTGAGTTCTTTTGATTTTCCAACATCTGATGCTGTTTGGTCACTGCTTCTCTTTCTTTTAACACTATTGCTTATTCTTTAGTTCTTCCTTTAGATTCTGAATTGTACCATTAAGAGGTTTTCACAAAACCTCATCCTGTTCCATTGGAACATGCTGTTTTTGCAAAAGAGTTTGTGCTACAAGCATCTCAGAAGTCTGTCACTTTCTTCTATTAGCTTCTTTCTCATTCTTTATGTCTATTTCTGTAATAAGTCTTTTAATTCTTTGTTTAGCTCTTATGTTTTCCTGCTTAATGCTCTTTTCATTTCATGGGAATTCTCAATGAGAATATTTTTATCCTCTAAATCTTTCTGAAGAGAGAAAGCCTCCTTTAACTCTTCATTCTCTTGCCTGTACTTCTTGGCCTCCTCTTTCCTGACACTATACTTTTGTGTTTGCTCTGCTAACTGTCCTCTTAGTTCTTTCTCTGTTGTTTTAAATTGTCTCTCACACTCTTCATAATTGATAATTGGAGCATATTTTAGCTTAATGCGTTCTTGTATTTTGTCAGGTTCCGTCTTCTGGGCTTCATCTTGGCCTTTTTTGTAGCTAGCCAATATTTCAGCACAATTATCCTGTGCCTTTTCCTTGTTCTTATTTAAAATACTCATCTCCTCATGCTCTTTAAGGCTGATGTACTCAGCTTTTATTTGGTTTTGAGTGTTTTCCAGGTTTCTTTTTAATTTATCATTCTCACCTTTTATTCTTATAAATTCTTAATTTATATCTTCAAATTTCTTCACATCTAATAATTCTCTGTTTTATCTTATACTCACTGCGGTTTTAATAGCTTCATGGGTTTTAACTGGCACATACTGATTACTTAAAGTTTTTTTCAAGTTAGTGTTTTCAGACAGTGTATATTTTTTATTCCTGGGCTTCACCATATTTTTTTATTAAGCTTAGCTGTTTTTCAGTTCAACAGTATTGGATTTCAAAGTCGCTGTCTCTTTTTCATGTTTCTCAGGAGACATGAACACAGATTCCAGGTGGCCAACAATCTTACTTAAACTGCCATTTCCCATCAGCATTTTCTCCATTTCCAACTTCTCTAAAAGAAGTCATCAGCAATAACATTATGTGACTTTTTCATTTCTTCACTTCCTTTAAGGGAATGTAATAACTTTTCAATTGTTAAATTATGTGCTTGCTGATTGAGGAACTTCATTATGTAGATAACCTTTTCAATTTTCTTTTGTAGCACAGATTTTTCTTTTCCATGTTAAATTGCTGATCTTTTTCACAAGTTCTCCTGACTTTTGCTCTAATCTGCTCTTGAGTTGTTTGTGTTCCTCTGATTTGACTTGCTGAGCATGTTTTGCCTTAAGATTCTCACATTCTCTCTTTAATTGTCTAATTTCGCTAAGTGATTTTTCATATTCTCTTTCCATCTCTACTAACTTGTTTTATTTTCTCCTTCACGTCACTCAATAATAAGCTCTTCATGTTTTCAAAGTTCTCTGTTAGAATAGAAAGAGCCAACTTAGCTACCAATTCTTTTAACTGGCCTTCCATCTCTGTGATCCTTCTGCCTTTCTTCTCTCTCTCCATTTCACATATACTAAATTATTTCTGCAATTGCGTATTTTTTTTATTAGCTTGCCTTCATTCCCTTAAACTCTTCAACTAACATTTCATTTTTTGTTTGTTTTCCCAGTAACAGCAGGACTTTTTTTAATGAAATTTTTTATTAATTAAAAAAATTAACAACAAACAAAAATATTAACATATCATCCCATTCTACATATACAGTCAGCAATTCTCAATATCATCACATAGTTGCATATTCATTGTTTCTTAGAACATTTGCATCGATTTAGAAAAAAATAAAAAGACAACAGAAAAAGAAATAAAACGATAACAGAAAAAAAAAGATTATACCTACCATACCCCTTACCCCTCGCTTTCATTTATCACTAGCATGTCAAACTAAATTTATTTTAACATTTGTTCCCCCTATTATTTATTTTTATTTCATATGTTCTACTCGTCTGTTGATATGGTAGGTAAAAGGAGCATCAGACACAAGGTTTTCACAATCACAGAGTCACATTGTGAAAGCTATATCATTGTTTAATCATCACCAAGAAACATGGCTACTGGAACACAGCTCTACATTTTCAGGCAGTTCCATCCAGCCTCTCCCCTACATCTTGAACAACAAGGTGATATCTACTTAATGCGTAAGAATAACCTCCAGGATAACCTCTCGACTGTTTGGAATCTCTCAGCCATTGACATTTTGTCTCATTTCATTCTTCCCTGTTTTGGTCAAGAAGGTTCTCTCAATCCCTTGATGTTAATTCTCAGCTCATTCTAGGGTTTTTCTCAATCCTTTGATGCTGAGGCTCAGCTCATTCCAGGATCTCTGTCCCACATTGTCAGGAAGGTCCACACCCCTGGGAGTCATGTCCCACACAGAGAGGGGGAGGGTGCTGAGACTGCTCGTTGTGTTGGCTGGAGAGAGAGGCCACATCTGAGCAACAAAAGAGGCTCTCTTGGGGGTGACTCTTAGGCCTGTATTTTAAGTAGACTTGACCTATCCTTTGTGGGGTCAAGTTTCATATGAACAAATCCCAAGACTCGGGGCTCAGCCTGTAGCTTTGGTTGTCCACACTGCTTGTGAGAATATCAAGAATTCAACTTGGGGAAGTTGAATTTCTCCCTGTTCTCACCTTTCCCCGAATAGGGCTTTAATAGCAGGACTTTTATTAGTGTCCTGGAAGTTATGGGTGGGCTTGGAATATCCATTGCAGTGCTCACAGATGTTGCTTTCAAGGTGTTTAAATTTCAAGAACAATCTCAAAAAAAAATCTATCTGTACAGCAACAGACTGCCCTTCTGGCCACTATCCTAGTGGGAACTGAGCATGAGGAGGGCATAGCAGAGAAAGGAGGAAGGAGAAACCTAATAAAGTTCACCATGCATACTTCAGGGAAGAAGAACACTGGAAGGAAAACTGTCCCAAACTGACACATAAAGAGAAAAGAACATAATGAAATGGCATTAACGGCCCATGAATCTGCACTAAATGACTCTGATTACGGTTTCCTGATGGCAGGATTTAATGTGCTGTGTTACATTGTTGATATTCTTGTGTTGAATCACCCTTGCATTCCTGGTATAAACTCTACTTGGTCATGTTGTGTAATTAATTTAATATGTCATTGGGTTTGATTTGCTAATAGCTTGTGAATTTTTGTGTCTATCTTTATCAGGGAGATTGGCCTGAAATTTTCCTTTCTTTACCTGCTTTGGGTATTTGAGTGATGTTAGCATCATAAAATGAGTTAGACAGTGTTCTTTTCCCTCAATTTTTTTGAAAATTATAACGTTTCATTTTGTTTGATTTGGTTTCTTAGTTTCCCCACTTCTGCTGAAGCCCCTTCATATTTTGCTTTCATGTCTTTCAATTGATCCCCCAGTTCCTCTGTTAATTTGCTGTTCCCTGTAGCTGCTTCACTTGTTAGGTGCTCTTTAAGAACAAGAAAATATGTCTGCATTTGTTTAGCTTTACCTTCTGACTCATAGATTCTCTTCTGCACATCTTTTAATGCATCTTCAAATTGCTTCATCTGTTTTTCTGAATCTTCCTTGACTCTTTCACATTCTAATGATAAAGCTTTGTACTCTGCCACTTTGTGAGCCAGTTCATTTTGGAGCTTGAGTCTGTCTTGTTTTGCAGAATCACAGAAAGTTATCATTGCTTCTAGCTCTTTGTTTAAAATTTCATTTTCAGAATATGAAGTTGGACTAGGTAAAGACAGCTCCAATGGTCTTAACATAGATCTGCTCTGCATATGTGTGGCATACCTATGGAAATACACTGTGAGTCTGTCGTGTATATTTACCTTGTTTAAAAAGCATATCTTCTTTTTAGGTATTGAAATGACTTCACAGTTCTAAATGATCACTCTCACAATATTTAAATCTATTTTTCAGAGCCTTAATAGTTTCTAAGCTTTCTTCATATTGCCTTTCTTTAGCCGCCAAAAGCAACTTTAGCTTTTCTTTTTCATTTTCTAGATCATCAGCAACCATTACTTATTCATTTAGCTATAATTGTAAGCCATTGACTTTATCCAACAGTATTCTTTGCTCTTGTTGCATTTTTCTCAACCTCTCTTTCAGATCTTCATTTTCCATCTCCAGATTCTGAACGTTTTCATGCTCCCCCTGATTTGACTTCATATTTACTTCATCTTGCATGTTTGACAGATTTCACTGTTGCAAAGATGGTCCTCTCTTCCAAAAGTCTTTCCCTTTTTTGGTATTTTCCAGTGCAATCTTCAGTAAGCTTAGAGTGTCCAGATTGTCACCAGTTCTTGTATAGTAAGAACTATCATGGCCAAGGTCATCCAGCAAGCTCACATCAGTACCTTTTTTTTTTGGCGTGGGCAGGCACCAGGAATTGAACCCAGGTCTCCGGCATGGCAGGCGAGAACTCTGCCTGATGAGCCACCGTGGCCCACCCAGCACCATTTTTAATTAAGACTTCTATGGCATCTTTGCAGCCATACTCACAATCTTCCTTAAGAGCAGCTCTGTTTTGTTTGCCTCTGGAACTAATATCTGCTCCTCTGTTTGTCAGCAGTTGACATATTGTTGGCCTACATGTTTCAGTAGCCAGAACAAGTGAGGGTCCACCCATTTACGTCTTTAGCATTCACAGAGGCTCCGTGGTCACAAAGCAGCTGGATGCTAGAACAGTCCGCCATAGCTGCATCATGAAGTGTGGCTCTTCTTTGTAGGTCTCTGTGTTCAGTGGGACAGTTGTACTGTAGAAGTTTTTGGGTTTTTTTTTCACATGGGCAGGTACCAGGAATTGAACCTGGGTCTTTGGCATGGCAGGTGAGAACTAACTCTGCCACTGAGCCACCGTTGCCCACCGTGTACTGTAGAAGTTTTTGAAGGCACAATGCATGTCCATATTTTGCAGCTAGTGAAGAGCATTTCTCCCTGCAGTATCATTGGTGGTAACAGCAACTCCATGTATAAGGATAGCATCAAAAATTCCCATTTGAGGCTGCAACATGGGACGCAGATCTGCCTTCCACATTTAGTTTGCCCCTTTTTAGCGAGGATGGAGGACATATTTTCTACATCTCCCCTTTTTGCTACTATCATCAGTCGGTCGTCATACTTACTGCAATTTGCTGCAAGTGCACTGACAATGGCAGGGGTGCTGGTTGGCATGGGGCCGGGTGCATCCCACCTTCTCCGACGGGACTTGCTCTTCATGGCCAGCTGTGGCAGTGCTGCTCTGGGGGCCCTAAGGATATTTTGTAATTAGAATGTTGGAGTGATTTTCTTGATGTCAATTGGCAAGTAAAATTATACAGCATAGCATGGGATGTGATTTGCTTTGTAGCACTATAATTTATGGTTTAATGGGGTTTTACTAGTTGGCAGTTAATCTTAGAAACTTTCATTTATTTCGTCTCCTTTTAAAAAGAATTTAATTCAGATTTTCAAAAATCTCACATAATGCATGTTTTGATAATTCATTCTATAGATTTCTGTTAAATACTGTGTCACTGTCACAGGTGCTAGGAATACAGATGGTGAAATCTTATAGTTCTTTTAGAGTGTCACAAGAAAAATTGTACACAATCCTATTACATATTTTTCATTTTTATTTTTATGAAATACATGTGTTTTATTTTTTGTCCAAAGGATTTTCCACCAAATTTTAGCCTCAGTTCACTAATTAAAATTATGTAAATTCATGTATGACAAGAATTTCCTTTAAGGTCCTTGTGAAGACTTCTAATGAAGTTTTTTTTTTTTTTATGTGGGCAGGCACTGGGAATCGAACCCGGGTCCTGGGACATGGCAGGCAAGCATTCTTGCCTGCTGAGCCACCGTGGCCCACCCTTCTAATGAAGTTTTGCATGTTGGGAAAGATTGATGGTGCTTAACTGGTGTTTTCAAAATGCCTTTTTGATCTACTTGCATTTACAAGTTATTTTAATCTAATTTCCTGTAGGACTGGAAAGTAAAAGGAGGCTGGAGACAACACAATCTAGTCCAAAATGGGATTGACGTGGGATCATTTTAGAACTAATTCTAACCCCAGCTATTTTTTTTTACAAGTTAAATGTGAGTTTATTAGCCCCAATAACTGTTATATCACATAGCACTTGAAAGTACAATAGATGGAAAAATAGAAAGTATTATTTCTCAAAATTAAGATAGGTTGAATCTTTTTTTAAAAAATATTTTGTTTGACACAGCTTCGCACATACAGTCATACATAGTGTACAACAATCAGTGGCTCTTAATATCACGTAGTTGTGTATTCATCACTGTGATCATTTTCAAGAACATTTGCATCATTCCAGAAAAAGAAACAAAAAAGGAAAAAACTCATAATCCCATACCCCTTATGCCTACCTCTCATTGACCACTCTATCCAACTTATTTTACCCCTTATCCCCCCTATTATTTATTTCTTATCCATATTTTTTTTACTCATCTATCGCTACCCTGGACAAAAGGAGCATTAGATACAAGGTTTTTACATATGTGAAAAATGTGATTTTACATATGTGATTACATAGTCACATTGTAAAATCTTAACTCCACCTATTTGGCCTTTGTAGAGTCATTCTGCCACAATTCCTCACTTGGAAAAGACAGGCTTTAGAACTTCAATAAAGTTAATTTAACTTTACAGTTAGCCAGCCTTTACAGCTCTGATAGAAAGTTGTCATAGCATGGAGACTTTGATCACATTTACAGTCCCAAAACCTGCTTCAAAGAATGAAAAGTATATGATATTGAAGGAATCTGATAATGTTAGAAATTGTTGAAGAAAAACAAGTGCTTAGTTTTTTTTGTTGTTGCTGTTTTAAATTTCTGGAATGGCAATATTTATTTAATTGGCAAACCTGAGGTAAATAAGCACAGTAAGTTTTATTATTCAATAAAAAGCATTTCTACCAAACTATTGGTAACTAAAATACTAAACAGAATTGGAAAGCATTTTATTAAAAGGAAAATACTTAGATAAAATAGATATTTATACAAAATCTTTAAAACTTATAGTAACAATATATGCATTTCAAAGAAAGCCCAAAATTAATTTGTAAAGCCTTTAAAAGATTTTAGTGGAAATTGAAATATACAAAAATTTATAAGCAGTCTTCAAAAGATGAGTGTACTAACACTATGAAACGTTAAGGTGACTCAGGAAGTTAGGGGTTTGAGGATTCTTTTTAAGAACATATCCTTTTTACACACTGCTTCCCTCCTTCATGTTCTCATTTGGAAATCCACATCTGTTGAAAGGTGAGATGCTAGAGAAGCTAGAATGAAGCCACCATTCCATGAACTAAACCTTTGGTTCACCATTGTATTATTTGCAATCAATTTCAACCGCATGCTGGGGATAGTTTTTTATTTTTTGAGAGAGCTCTCTGTTCAGTCTATCACTAGAGCTCTGTATTAGTGTGTTTCCTCCTACCGCTACCAGTCTGCCCTAGAGACAAACCTGAGGTTAATAAATATAGGCAGTGAGCTTTATTAGCCAATAAAACTTAGTCTCTTATCGATATCACACATTCCAACACTTGTGGCAACATGACTGACTCCTGTTAAACCCTTTACATTGGAAAGGTCAGTCCTTCAGGAATCTAGCTGTTCTGCACCGAAATTATAGTTACAGCAGTTGTCCCCAACAAGTGCAGCTACTTGTTGACCATAAGTTGAGTCTGACACTTGAAGTACTGAGGCTTAAAAATCCTGGATAACAGTTACACAAATAATCGTGCTATGAGCTTGTGCGTGTGATACAAGTACACAAGTCTTCTCCAGTTTGTGGGAGAGGCTTCATGCACAGCTTCTTTTGATGCAATCATTTATGAAGGGATCGATTCTGTGTTCATTTCTTGCAAGAGTTATCTGCATTGTGTAGTAATGAAGTCTCCAGTAAGGGGATTTCACAATGCCTTGTTGAAGGACAGCCATCATGGACTGGAATTACTGTGATGTGAGTGGCTCAGCTGTCCAAAATCAGCCTGGTAGAATGACCATTAGGAAATGCTGTCAGAACTGCAGTTTTGAAAAGGAAGAATACAGGGATGTTGGAGTGTTCAGACATTAACTCTTGTCGTTTCTCTCTTTGCTCTAGTATCCCATAGTGCTTCCAACATGAGAGCAGGATGCAGGCTGGCTTCTGATTTGATTTGCATTTTGTAGGTATGATCCAGAAGAGCCTGGAAGCTATCCCAACGGCTTCAACCACCCCATTTTTTAGTGGTGAAATAGCCTCCATATTCTCTCCTGGAATACGCAGGACGTTAGTGTCTAGTGGGTGAGGTGGCCTGGTTTGCCTCTGTCACCATCTATTTCCATCACTGCGCTTCTATCATCTCTTTCTACCCCCATACCAGTAGCTGTGGGCAGTCCTCACCAGCATAACCTGCTCCTGCACTGTAGGATCTGATGTCAAAAACAAGGGCTCCACGCATGCTGACAGCCGAGTTATCAAAGAGATGTGTCTCTAGGGTGGATTGCTCAAGCTGGGGCTCAGTGGGCTGGACCCCTCAACTGAGCTGCCCGCCCATCCTCGAGGCCGTTGTATATCCCAAAACCCACATTTCTGAATGCTGAGGTAGGAACGGGGCACAGGGGGTGGTGACGGGCGTTCCCTGGGGTTGGTGGGCTCTGGAGGTGGGCAGAACAGCACAGGTGTTCTCCCAAAACAGCTTTTGGGAGGTGTTAGCCATGGCCTGATTTGAATGCAGTGTAGACATTTGTATTTTCTCAATCAGGCAAAATATTTTTTGCAGTCTGCTAAAATGGGTTTGCTCAGTGGGGCTGAACTAGTTAGTCTAGAAAAAGCGAATTGAGAAGAGCTTCCTGACCAGCAGGGGCCGCTGTTGTGCCTCCATATTGTCACATGGAGCCTAATTTCCTGTTCTGAGCACTGGGGCTGAAAAACCATGTGGGGCGCCACAGTGACTCTGCAGGCTTATTTGAGGAAAATTGGTTTGACTGTAAAGACACTGAAATGTCTCTGTTACCTTGGAGGATTTCCTTTTTCCTGCTTTTCTGTACCTGTTACCTAGATAAATCCTTTGTGACCCAAGAGCACACATTATCAAAATATGATGAACGATCACCCATATCTGAATTACATATGGGGTATATTAAAAAAAACGCTAACTCCTGGGCCCGAGCCAAGACTATTGTGTTTGTCTCTGGGTTGGGGCACGAAAATACACATTTTTAAATCAAATACCTGGGTGATTATTACGCATATATAGTTTGACACCTCCTTTAACTCCTTATCAGATAGGTTCGATCAGAGAATATATACCTAGGGGACATAAGGCAGAATCGATTAGCTGGATCTGACCTTACACAACTGTGGGAGCTGGTTAAAATCATTTACATGAGGTTGTACTTGGTGCTGGAGCCTGAAATCCACAGTGGTTGGGAAAGGAAAATGGATGCTAAGTGGGAAAACAAAGGTAAATGAACATGCAGCTGACCTGGCAGTCGTGAGGACACACTGAAACATGGGTTAGGCTCTTACCGTCTCCAAACCTCCTACTTTGATGATGGGGTATCCAGTAGAAGAAGCTGGCCTCCTTTGTCCGGGGGCTAAGTGTGCTTCTGCCGCAGGAGCTGTGGAGGAGTTAAAGAAGGATGTGGCAGGAGCAGAAAAAGAATATACATGTGAATCCCAGCAGTGCCTTGTGCTCTGCCCTGCTTCAGCCTTATGAGCATAAAAACAAGGTGGCTGTTGCTTCGCTTCCACCTTTCAAATCTTGTGCCAGAGGTCATTTCTGGTCCACACTCACCTGGAATTGTATACAGTACATTCATCATAGTCGTTCACTACCCATTACAGGCAGACCTCGTTTTATTGCACTTTGTAGAAGTGCATGTTTTACAAATGGGAGGTCTGAGGCAACCCTGCATCAAGCAAGGTGCTGTTCTTCCAGCAGCATATGCTCACTTCATGCCACAATTTAATTAAGGTAGGTACGTTGCTTTTTTTAGACCTAATGTTATTGCATACTTTCTAGACTATAGTATAGTGTAAACATAACTTTTATATGTACTGGAAAATAGAAGAATTTGTGTGGCTTACTTTATTGCAATATTCACTTTATTGTGTTGGTCTGGAACCGACCCCATCATATATCTGAGGTTTGCCAGGAATGGAACATAAAGTTCAAATTTTTGAATCCATAGGTAGGCCTTACCTCATTATCCAACTTCCCACTTTTTTTTTATTAATTTAAAAAAATTACAATAAAGAGACACAAACATTCTTAAGATAAGATAGATATCTAGAAACATGGCTACTGGAACACAACTCTACATTTTCAGGCAGTTCCCTCCAGCCTCTCCATTACATCTTAGATAACAAGGTGATATCTACTTAATGTGTAAGAATAACCTCCAGGATAACCTCTCCACTCTGTTTGGGATCTCTCAGCCATTGACACTTTGTCTCATTTCACTCTTCCCCCTTTTGGTCGAGAAGGTTTTCACAATCCCTTGATGCTTAGTCTCAGCTCATTCTAGGATTTCTGTCGCACGTTGCCAGGAAGGTCCACACCCCTGGGAGTCATGTCTCATGTAGACAGAGGGAGGGTGGTGAGTTTGCTTGTTGTGTTGGCTGGAGAGAGAAGCCACATCTGAGCAACAAAAGAGGTTCTCTTGGGGGTGACTCTTAGGCCTATTTTTTTTTTTTTCATGGGCAGGCACTGGGAATCGAACCTGGGTCTCTGGCATGGCAGGTGAGAACTCTGCATGCTGAGCCACTGTGGCCTGCCCAGGCCTAATGTTAAGTAGGCTTGACCTATCCTTTGTGGGGTTAAGTTTCATATGAACAAATCCCAAGACTGGGTGCTCTGCCTATAGCTTTAGTTGTCTACACT
>PVIY010046351.1:0-18525 GCA_004026745.1 Myrmecophaga tridactyla | reverse complement strand
TAATCAAATATGGTTTCCGCTGACTCTGGAAGATGTGAAACACCTCTATATCTTAAATATGCTTTTGAGGAATTCATCAGAGGCTACTCCCCCCACTTCTGGCAATCTCTCTCCCAAGTTCCTTTGACTCAGAAGACCCATCTCCACTTGCAGGTTGTGAGATAACTCCCTCAGGCCCTCTTCTGGTTCTGATGTTACTGAGCTCCCCTTACCCTCTAGGAAGCCCCTCTGTGGAAGGATGGAAGACCTCCATGCTCTTTCTCTGGTGGACCCACCTGGTACACAGAAAACACACAGCTCCAGACCAGTAACTTCCCAATGTGGCACAAGCAGCCTCAACTGGAGTCTGGCCAGGAGTCCTTTATGTGAATCGAGTCAAACACTTGGCATTGTATCCCTAGCTGAATGGACCTCAAATTAAACTATTCAACTGGCATTTTTTTTTCAGTCTTTCAAACATGCAGAGCTTATCTATCTTGTAACATCTTCATTGCTCCCTCTGCATTTAAAGCTCTTACTTTGACAATGTCTTATCACCTTTCCAGTGAAGGAACAGGGCAGGGGGAGCACAGGTGAGCATCCTTCAGACTTCACATGACTGTATCACGTTATCCTATTATTTTCTTTTATTGTTTATTATACATCTTTCCCATCAGCATAAAAACTCCATGAGAGCAGGTTATTTGTACTGCTCATTGTGGTGTAGTTAGCACGTAGGACACTGCTGTACTGAGGGATTGATGAAGACAGCACTGCATCTATAAGAACTAAAATGGATTTTGCAGTGAAGCTTAAAGAATGACAACAGTAGTACTTGAAATTCCAAAATGCTTACGTGTTTTGCACACTTTTGCTTTAATTTATCTGTTGAAAAATATTAAGTTAGTTGAGTATCAGTCTTACCAACCCACTTTATAAATGCAAAGTTAAACGAAAGAGAAATAAAATGATTGCACAAGTTCATATATTTAATTAGCAACACAGGTGAAATCTTGACCTTCAGTCTAGAGACTTTTCTTGAACTCTTTCTTACCCCTCTTGGGGAGTATAAGTAGAAGAAAAAGAGTATTTGATAAAGATTGCTGAAGCATTTTGACTGCCATAATTTTGCACAGATAGGAATTTAAGTTCAAACCCTGCATCAATGCTTTTGAGGACTCCACAACCTGACCTCACCTGCTTCCAGCTTTGTCTCTCACCATCTGTTCTAGTTTGTTAGCTGCTGGAACGCAATATACCAAAAACAGAGCAGCTTTTTAAAAGGGGAGTTTAATAAGTTGCAAGTTAACAGTTTTTAGGCCATAGATATGTCCCAATTAAAGCAAGTCTATAGAAATGTCCAATCTAAGGCATCCAGGGAAATACACCTCAGTTCAAGAAGGTGATGAAGTTCAGGGTTTCTCGCTCAAGTGAGAAGGCACATGGCAAATACAATCAGGGTTTCTCTCTCATCTGGAAAGGCACATGGCAAACGCAACTTCATCTGGTAGCTTTTTCTCCTAGCTTCCTGTTTCATGAAGCTCCCCAAGAGGCATTTCCTTCTTCATCTCCAAAAGTCGCTGGCAGGGGGATTCTCTGCTTCCAATGGCTATGTCCTTCTGCTCTCTCAGAATTTCCGTAATTCTCTAAAATGCTTCCTCTTTTATAGGATTCCAGTAAACTAATCAAGACCCACCCATATGGGTGGAGATATGTCTCCACCTAATCCAGTTTAACAAACACTCTTGATTGAATTACATCTCCAGGGAGATGAACTAATTATAGTTTCAAACATACAGTACTGAATAGGGATTAGAAGAAACGGCTGCCTTTACAAAATGAGATTAAGATTAAAACATGGCTTTTCTAGGGTACATACATCCTTTCAAACCAGCACACTATCTCACTATTTTTCAAAACCTCAATTTCAGGCAAATTTGACTCCCTGTTTCCTTCCCAGGTACAAATAGAGCTTTTTGCCACCAAACCTTTACTCTATCAATAGTTAGAACTCCCGTGTCAGGTTAAGTGTTAGTTCGTTCATCACTCCTTCTTCATGAAACCATGAAGCCCCATTACTCCACAGTGATTTCAAAGTCTCTGAATTCTTGCACTTATTGGCCATACTGATTATGTCATGCTTTGGGGTCTCCTTAACATGATTATTTGCATGGGCCATATGTGTTCAGGTAATTGTCTTGCTTATTAAACTAAGGAGAAGCATCTGGAGATCATGGGCTTGTCATATTTCTTCTTCTCTACCATAGTACCTAGAACTGCGATTTACACATTGGTTAGTAACCTACAAATTGGCTGATTGATTTTTCACATATTTCACGTAACTTTAATACTCTGGTGTATTCTGAATAGCAGATAATCTTCAATCTCTATCACCTGGATATACTGTAAATAATTATCATCTTCTATCACAATTGACAGTGATATTTGAGTGACAGTGTTTTCTAAGTTAGAAGAGTATTAAAGATAGTTTAAAATACAAATAGATTTTGAGGCTAAGATAATAATGATGAGAAACCATGGTATATAATCCCCGATAGATGCATTAAAGGTAAAATGAAAACTGGAAATAATCTTATTAAGATAAATATTTTCCTAATATAATGACTAGATAATAAGTAATTAGGTTTAGTATGCCTATATTTACACAAATTGACTCTCCTACGTATTTGTCCACCCCAGTTTTTAAAATACAATTTAAAATGGCTCCATGTTAGTTCCTTTATCCTCTTAGCAATGACAAGCAAGTCATACAATGTTCACATCAGCTATAGGCATCCCAAATCACCTGCAAGAAATTCCTTATAATGCATTTGTGGTTTTTATATCATCACTGACCCTGGTTCTTATTCTTGCTCCACAATTTGGAGAATTCTAATCTTTATTGTTACAAAAAAAAAAAAAGAAAATTTTGCTAAGTTTCTTGTAATTTGCCTCTGAAATATCTCCCTAAGTTGTGTTATACAGAAAATTAATTGTTGTGTATAATGTTTAAATCATATTTCAATTAACATTCTATGCTAAAACTATCTCTTAAACAAACAGTTGAAATAAAGGAAAAATTTATCCTGTCTTTCCCTATGAACTGAACCATTTAAAGAGATAAAATAGTTTAATTATACTGATTTGTGATCTTAACTGTTTGTTTTTGTTGCTGTTTTAAATCTTAACTGTTTTGTTTCTGAATGTTTCCATTCCAGTCAGGATAGGCATGGATAAGGATTAATTTAAAAACTAATCAACTCTCCTGTTTCTTTTCCATTCAGGATGATATAATTTTTATCATTTTGGGAGAGGAAATCTACCAGTAGACGGTTTGTGATATGAAAGCCATTTGCAAGTTTGAGTGTACCCTCAAACAGTGTATAAAATTCAGAAGAGAGAATGGTATTTCAAACACAAAGGATAAAGGGAATAAAGAGGTGAATTTGGATATGTAAATAATATATGTGGAGAAAAAGTATTCCTCAAGTCTTTTCAACTTTCACACTCCTGTATTTTTCCACAGATAGAGACTGAATTGGAGAAACCAGAACATAAGGCTCGGTAGTAAGAGGGACATGTAATTGTATTATTAGAAGAGTTTGTACTTCACATGACAGACCTTCAAATTGTCCCTAGATTCTTGCAAAGGGTTTACATGTGTGATGGTTGGATGCTGTAGCCCCCCAGAAAAGATCACGTTATTAAAGCTAATTCATTCCTATGGGTGTATGTGTATTGTGGGAGGGACCTTTTGATTAGGTTACTTCAGTTGAGGCACACTCCACATGGGTGAATCCTCTCACTGGAGTCCCATATAAGAGAAGGAATTGAGAGAAGCACACAGAGAAACTGAGAGGAAAAAAGCCACAGAAGCTAAAAGAGAAACACACAGAAGCTCAGAAAGAAAGCCACAAATGGAACAGCCAAAAGCTGAAAACAACAAAACTGAGGAGAGAAGCACCAGCAGACACCACCATATGCCCTCCCAGGTGGAAGAGGAGTTCGGGATGGCCAGATAGCCTTTCTTCAGGAAGAAGGTATTGTTTTACTGATGCCTTGATTTGGACATTTTTCACAGTCTCAGAACTGTAAATGTGTAAATTAATAAATCCCCAGTGTAAAAGCCTACCCATTCCTGGTATATGGCCTTTCATCAGTATTAGCAAACAAAAACAACATAATTAAAACATTGTCTGTTACATCTGTTCTCTGAAGTGATCAAGTAAACAACTTTCAAATTGAGAAAGGTGAAGATTGCAGGATGGAAACTGTACTTTCTTTCACAGAGCTTTACCTTTCTTCAGAGAAGACAATATATCATTCAAAGTCTTCTAAAATTGACACAAAAATAGGCAAATGAAACATAGTTTAATTTCTTAACTTTAGGAGAAGAGAGTTGATCACTGGCTCTGTAAACAAACTCAGGCTTGTGATACTCTGTTGCTGTGTCACAACATTGTCGGGAGAGTGAATTAGGAATAAAATCCAGTGAAGCATTAATCAAACACTGACATTTTCTTCTTTCTGGAATATTTCCCCAGCCTGAAATGTATTTCTACCTGAAACACTGCTAGAAGGAATGAATATAATGTAACACCTATGTAGAAAAATCTGGAACAATCCAGCAAAATTATGGATGCACTTACCTCCGAACTGGCAATCACACTTCCATACCCTATTCTGCAGTTACACATTCACACAAGTCTAGCAACAAGAGATTAGGTAAAAAATAAAGCATGATAAATCCATACAACAGAATAAAACTCAGCCTTATAAAAAGACTTCCACTTCAGCAAAGATGAAGTATCAGGAAGGTGATACACTCTCCTACCTGAGACAACAAAAAAATGGACAAAATACATGAAATAATGCTTTATAAGACTTTATTAATCTGCAAAGAATAATGATCCCTGAGAGACAGAGACGGGAAAACAAATGAGGTGAGTAATACAATTGTCCAGCTTATTGGCAAAGTGTTTAAAATGAAAATTAATAGAATTGCGAGGAGAAATACATAAATTTCCAAGTACAGTCAGAGATTTCCATATCATTTTCTCAATAATTGATATTCATGCAATCAGTAAGGCTATGGAGATTTTCAAAATACCATCAATTAATTTGACCTAAGTGACATTTATAATATGTTCCACCCAGTGACAGCACAATAAACATTCTTTTCAAATCCATACAGATCATTTACCATGACAGACCATATTCTGGGACATAAAACACATTTTGATGCATTTAAAAATTATTTAAATGAGGTTTTTCTCTGAGCATAATATATTTGAATTAGAACTCAATAATAAAAAGATGTCTGGAGAATACTCATATAGTTGGAAACTACATAATATACTTATAAGTAATATATGGGACAAAGAAGAAATCCAAAGGCAAACTAAAAAGTAGTTTGAAATGAATTAAAATGAAAACACAATATTACAGAACCTGTGAGATGTCATTAAAGTGGAAATTAGTAGGAAATTTATGGAAATAAATACCTATTTAGGAAAAGGGAAAAGATCTCATATAAAGAATCTATGCTTCCATCTGAAGAAACTAGAAAAACAAGAGGGGAAAATATCAAAGTAAGCAGTAAAAACAGTAATAATAAAGACCAAAGGGAAATAAATAGAATAGAAAAATAGAGAAAATCAGGAGACCAAATGCTATTTCTGTAAGACTATCAATAAAATTTATTAAAACTCTAGCCAGACTAATTAGGAAAAAAGGAAAGAAGATACAAATTATCAATATGAAGAAAAGTGATATCACCATATATTCTACAGATTTTAATATAGGATAATAAGTGAACATTTTATGTAAATTTATGCCAGTAAATTTAACAACTTATATGAAATGGAAAAATTCCTTGAGAAGCATAAATTACAAATGCTTTCTCTCAAAAAATAAATACATAAATAACCCGAAGAATCTTATCTCTATATCAAAGAAATTGAATATGTAGCTAAATATTTTCCCATAAGGGAAATTCCAGATCCAGATAGCTTTAAGTTAATTCTACCAAACATTTGTGGAGTAAATTATTCCAGTTCTATACACTCTTCGAAGAAAACTGAAGAAGAGGGAATTAATACTTCCTAACTCATTTTATGAATCCAGGACTATCCTAATACTAAAACCAGACAAATATATTATTTAAAAACTGAAGACCAATATCCCTCATTATAAAGATGCCTAAACTCTTTTTTAAAAATTAGCAAGTAGAATCCAACAATATATTAAAAAGAATAATATATCCTGGTTATGGGAGAGTATACAGTACTCTCTGGTATGCATATACCTCTGTATAATCTCCTCTCCATATTCTAAGAATATGATAAGATAGTCACCTTCTGAATAGATTTTATATGGCAATTTATAATATAGTCATACCCTTGATTATGTCACATTAGATAAGACTTCATCCTGGAAGATTAGAGAGAGGTTCGCTTGCTGCATTTGAAGAATTTGTGTTCTCACATGGCAGCCTCTAGGAGTTGAGAACAACCCCCAGTCAACAGGTAGCAAGGAAATAGGGACTTCAGTTTTAAAAATCAAGGAACTAAATTTTACCAACAATGTGAGCAGGGAAGAGGACCCTGAATTCCAGATGAAACTCAGCTTGGCCAACATTGTGAAACAGCCTTGTGAGGCCCTAAACAGAAAATCCAGCTAACCCATGTCAGATTTCTACACTACAGAACTGTGATATATCAAATAGATGTTGTTTTAAGTCACTAAGTTTGTAGCAACTTGTTAGACAGCAATAGAAAACTAACGCATTGACCAAATGGATCTCTCACAGGAATGCAAGCTTAGCTTAATCTGAAAAATAATAAATAAAAATCAATCAATGTAACTCACTGTGTTCACAAACTGAAAAAGAAAACCCATATGACTACCTCAATAGATGCAGAAAAGAAATGTGACAAAAAACAACATTCTTTCCTTATTAAAAATTTTCTCAGCAATGTAAGAATAAAAGATAACTCCCTCAACATTGTAAAAAAGGCATCTATGAAAAAAATTGCAGCTGACATTCTGGTTAATGATAAAAGATCCGATGCTTTCCCTTTATGATCAGGAACAAGAGAAAACGCTTGCTCTCACCATTTCCAGTCAACATTATAGCAGAGGTCGGGATAGTGGGTGCAATAAGTCAAAGACAGAAAATTAAAGACATTCATATTGTAAAGGAAGAAGGAAAACCATCTTTAGTCACAAAAGACATGATTGCTTATACACTGATAGCAATTTGATAGACGTTACAAAAAAACTACTGACACTAATAAATGAGTTTATTAAGACTGAGAGAAGAAAGAACAATATGAAAACTGTGCCTCCATTCTTCTTGAGTGTACATGGATCATTTTCCAAGAAAGACTATATCTTAGGTCACAAAACAAGTCTCAATAAATTTAAAACTATTGAAATAATGCAATGAATCTTCTCCAACCACAATGGAAGGAAACTAGAAATTGATAGCAGAGGAGAAATGAAAAATCACAAATACATGGAGTTAACTGTTACCAAAACAATCATTGGGTTAAAGAAGCAATCACAAGTAAAACTGGTAAATATCTTGAAGTGAATGAAAATGAAAATACAACATACCAAACTTATGGAATACAACAAAAGAAGGGCTAAGAGGGAAATTTATAGATCTAAATGCTTACATTAAAAATGAAGAAAGAATTCAAATCAGAGATCTCACCTCAAAATTGGAAGAACTAGAAATGGAAGAGAAAACTAAACCAACAGCAAGCAAAAGGAAGGAATAATGATTAGAGTGGAGATAAATGAAATAGAGAATTAAAAAAAATAGTAGGGAGAATCAAAAAAGTCAAAAGTTGGTTCTTTGAAAACATCCATAAAATTGACAAACCTTTAGCTAGACTGACAAAGAAAAAAAGAGAGAGGACTGAAATGACTAAAATCAGTAATTAAAATAATGACATTATCTACCAACCCCACAGAAATAAAAAGGACTATAAGTGGATGCCGTGAACATCTATATACAAACAAATGAGATGATCTAGATGGAATGAGCAATCTCCTAGAAAGACACACTATACTCACTCGAGAAGAAATAGAAGATCTCAACAAAACAATTGTTAGGAAAGAGATATAATCAGTAAACAAAAAAATCTCCCAACAAAGAAAAACCCAGGAACAGACAGCTTCACAGGGGATTTTACCAAACATTCCTAAAAGAATTAATACCAGTCCTGCTCAAACTCTTCCAAAAAAAAATGAAGGGAGAGAAGACTCCCTAATTCCTTCTATAAGGCCAACATTACCCTCATACAGAAGTCAGATAAAGATACTACAAGAAAATTACAGACCAGTATCTCTTTGAATATAGATGCAAAATATCCTCAAATACAACAACACATTAAAAAAATTATACACCATAATCAAGTGGAATTTATCCCAGATATTCAAGTGGTTTAAGAAAACCAATTAATGTAATGCACCCTGTTAACAGAATAAAGGGAAGAATATGATATGATCAACTCAACGGATGCAGAAAAAGCACTTGACAAAATCCAGCACCATCTTGATAAAAACACTTCGAAAACCAGCAATAGAAGGAATCTTCCAACATGATAAAGGGTAGATATGAAAAACCTGCAGCTAATTTCATACTTAATGGTGAAAGACTGATGCTTTTTCCTCTAAGATCAGGAACAAGACAAGGATGTTCACTGTCACAATATTATTCAATATTGTACTAGAAGTTCTAGCCAAAGCAATAAGGAAAGGAAAAGAAATAAAAGGATACAAATTGGAAAGGAAGAAGTAAAACATTCCCTGTTTGCAGATGGTATGGTCCAATTTATAGAAAATCTTGAAAAATTCACAACAAAGCTCCTAGAGCGAAAAAACTGAATTTGTTTATCAGGGTACAAGATCAACAAGCAAAAATCAGTAGTGTTTCTATATACTAGTAATGAACAATTGGAAGAAGAAAGCAAGAAAACATTCCACTGGCAATAGCAATATAAAGAATCATATATCTAGGATTAATTCTTAGCCAAGGATGTAAAGACTTGTATCCAGAAAACTAAAAAACAAAAAAAGGCCTAAATAAATGGAAGGACATTCCATGTTCATGGACTGGAAGACTAAATATTGTTAAGATGTCAATTCTACCCAAGATGATTTACAAATGCAACACAATCCCAATGAAAATTACAACACCCTTCCTTGCAAAAATGGAAAAGCCAATCATAACATTTATATGGAAGGGTAAGGGGGCCTGAATAGCCAAACCCATTTTGAAAAAGAGGAATTAAGTTGGAAGACTTACAGCTCCCAATCTTAAAACTCATTACAAAGCCACAGTAATCAAAACAGCATGGTGGTGGCACAATAACAGACATATAGACCAACGGAATTAAATTGAGAGTCCAGAAATCAACCCTCACTTTTACAGTCAATTGATTTTTGACAAGGAGCAAAGCCCACTCAATTAGGATACAACAGTCTCTTCAATAAATGACACCGGGAAAACTGGAAGTATGTCCTCAAAAGAAAAAAGGAGCACCCCTACCTCATACCATATACAAAATCAACTCAAAATGGATCAAATGCCCTAACATAAGAGCCAGAACTATCAAATTCCCAGAAGAAAGCATAGGGAAGCATCTTCAGGACCTTGTGTTAGGCCATGGTTTCTTAGACTTTACAACCAAAGAACAAAGAACAAAAGAAAAAAGATAAGTGGGACTTAATCAAAATTTAAAACTTAGGTGCCTCAAAGGAAAGTAAAATGACAACATATAACAATGGAATAAAATATCTGGGAAATATTTGGAAACCATATATCTGAAAAGGTTTAATATCCAGAAAATATAAAGAAGTTCTTCAACTCAACAACAAAAAGACAAAAAAAAAAATTCAAAAACATACAAAATACTTGAATGGACATTTCTTCAGGGAAGATATACAAATGGCCAAAAGACATGAGCAGGTGCTCAACATCATTAACTATTAAGTATATTCAAATCGAAATCACAATGAGATACATTCACATCCACTAGAATGGCTAGCATTAAAAAAAAAAAAAAAAACCCAGAAAATTATAAGTGTTGGAGAGCTGTGGAGAAAAAGGACCAATCACTTATTGCTGGTGGGAATGTAAAATTGTGCATCCACTGTAGAAGACAGTTTGGAGGTTTCTCCAAAAGTTAAGTATAGAATTACCATTTGACTCTGCAATCCCACTTCTAGGTATGTACCAAAAAATTGAAATCAGGGACTTGAACATATGTTTGTGCAGCCATGTTCATCGAAGTATTATTCACAATTGCCAAAAGATGGAAACAACCCAAATGTGTGGTATGTACACACAATGGAATATTATTCAGCTGTAAAAACATGAATGAAGTTCTGACACAGGCAACAATGTAGATGATCCGTGGAGATAACATGCTGAGTGAAATAAGCCAGACACTAAAAGACAAATATTGTACAATAGGAAATAATTAGAATAAGCAAACTCTCAGTGTCAGAATCCAAAATATAAGTTACCGGGGGAATGTGCATTAGTAGGGAATAGGGGACTGAGGCTTAAAACGTACAACATTTCTATTCAGGGTGATTGGAAAAGTTTTGGTAATGGATGATGAAAATGGTAGTTTGATACTGCAAATGTAATTAACAGCACTGAATTATATATTTGAACATAGTTAAAAGGTAAATTTTAGGTTTTATATATGTTACCAGAATAAAATTTTTTTAAAAATCCATGGACTGCACCACACAAACAATGAATCCTAAGTTAAACCATGGACTCTAGCTCATAACACAGTTATAAAAATGTGCTTTCATAAATTGTAATAAATGTATCACACAGATACAAAATGTTAATTATAGGGTGGTATATGAGAATCCTTTCTTTTATGCATGGTTTTTCAGTAAACCAAAACTTGTCTAATAAAAAATGTATCTCTAGATAATATCAATAAATAATTAGAAACTGAAATTTAAAACAATACTCTTTATAATCATATAAAAATATGAAATGCTTAGGCATAACTCCACCAAAGAGGTGAAAGACCTGTAGACTAAAACGACAAAACTGTGCTGAAAGAAATTAAAGAAGCTGTAAATAGAAAAGTGTTAACTCAAAGAAAAGTTAAAAGTTGCACCACTAGGACAACGTAATGGTTGTGCTCTACTTGGAAAATATTTGCATAAAGATAATGGTTATTTAGTTAAAAATAGGGATATGATTATATTGGGAATCATATACTGTGTTCATGGGTCATATACTCAACATGTTGTTAAGATTTAAATTCTCCCCAAAATGACCTGCAGAGTCAAGGTATTCCCACTCAAAATTTGCACAGAATTTTTTTAAGAAATTGACAACAAACTGATTCTAAACATCATATGGAAAAGCACAGGAAGTAGAATAGCCAAATAACTAAGAACAAAGTTGGAGGATTAATTCATTCTTAAGTGAAAGAGAAGCCAAGGCCATGCCAGGGTTCCAAGTTTAGATTTCTCTCTCTCTAGAGATGGGATGGTGTGTTAGATAACATTAAGGGTATGCATATGGGAAATAGTCTAAGCTAAAAATTAGGTAAGTGTTAACTCAAGGAAAAGTTAAAAGTTCCACCACTAGGACAATGTAATTTTTGTGCTCTACTTGGAGTACATTTGCATAAAGACAATGGTTACTTGGTTATAAACAGGGATGTAATTATATTGGGAGGTTGGAAAGAAGGAAGATGGGGTGTCAAAGTTAACACCTCAAGCATATAAAAGGAAGAAATTATTTAATCTTGAATGCCGATAAATTAAGATTAAAAGCAATTTAGGCATATAATTTAGAAATATACAGAAATAACGAAGAGTTAAAAATCATGGCTCCTGGATAGCAAAACTGGGGATCATAGGGAAGGTATACTTTTTGTTGTTATTATTGCCTTTTTGGTATATTTGATTTTTAAATTTGTGCACATATTATTTGATACAGTTCAAAATAAAAACAAAAAGGAATTGGGAAAAAAAAGTTGGAAGATTAATACGCTCTGACCTAAGACCTCATATACAACTGCAGTATCAAGACAGTGGGGTGTTGGCTGTAAAGATAGAAAAAAATAGACAAGTGGAACAGAATAAATACAATAATAAACCCACAACCGCATTGACAACTGATCTGCAAAAATGCAAAGATAGTCCAATGAAGAAAAAATAAACGTTTCAATATATATGGTATTGGATACCTAGATATATATATATGTATGCAAAAAAACCCTTTATCTAGACCTCATACATATACAAAAATTAACTCAAAATGAGTCATAAACCAACATATAAAGCCTAAAACTATAAAATGTCTAGAAAAAAAATAAAAGCGAGAATCTTTGTGATCTTATACTAAACCAAGATTTCTTCAGTACAATTATCAAAAGCACAATCCACAAAACAAATTGAATAATTGGGCATCATCAAATTTACTTCTGATGCTCAATACACTATTAAGATAATGAGAAGACGAGCTGCACTCTGGGAAAAAAACAGAAACAAAACATATGCAAAGCGTGAACCCACTAGGAGACTTGTATCCAGAATATATAAAAACTTAGAACTCAGTAATAAAAATCTCAAATAATCCAATAAATAAATGGAAAACAGATACATCAATGAAGAAGATATACATATCAAATAAATCCAGAAGATGCTGAATATCATTAGTTACGATGAAAATTCAAATTAATGCTACAATGAAATAGCACTACACACATTAGAATGACTAAAATTAATAAGGTTGACAACACTAAGGGTTGATGAGATCATAGAGAAACTAGAACTCTCATAAATTGCTGGTACTCAAGTTAAATGATACAACTTGTAAAACAATATGACACTTAAATAGTTAGATTACAAGCACCATATAATCTGGCCATTTCATTCCCAGGTATTTATCTAAGAGAAACGGAACATTTGACCATACAAAGGTTTTACTCTAATGTTCATAGCAGCTCTTTATTTACATTAATCAAGAACTGGAAATTACGCAAATATCCCTCCACAGGTGAACAGGTAAACAAATTCTGGTATATCTGTACAATGGAAAGTTACTCAGCAATATAAAGGAATGAACTATTGATATACATTACGACACAGATGATCTCAAAATAATTATACTGAGTGAAAGAAACCAGAACTGCTCCCCCTCCCCAAAAAAAGGACCTATGATTCCATCTGTATACAATTCTAGGAATTGAAAACTACTGTATACTGAGAGAAAACAGATCAATGGTTGCCTGGAGGCAAGCTGGGAAGGGAGAGAGCAAGTTTACAAAAAGGCAGAAGAAAACTAATGAGGGTGATGAATATGAGCATTTTCTTGATTGTGACCTCAGTTTCATGGGAGTGCATATATGACTAAAACTGTGTTCTTATCAAACTTTTGCAGTTTACCGTATGTCAGTTATACCTCAATAACCCTGTTTTAACGGTGAAGAATGAACATCTCTTTGTAGTGATTTGGAGAGATTTCCAAGACATGGTAAGTTAAAAAGCTTGAAGCAGAACAGTGTATGTAATATGCTACATTTGACATAAGAAAGAAAAAGAGAGCTTGGATTTTGCACCAAAAAAACTCAAGAAGATAAAAATTAGTAAATTATTACCTATAGTGAGTAGATGGGAAGGGAACTGGGAATCAAACACTTCAGTGTGCAACCTCTTGTTTCATTTTAATTTTTAACCATATAAATATACTATTTCAAATATTGTCATTAAAATGCTACAACCTAAATGTCCATCAACAGATAAATGGAAAACTTTGGAATATCCATACAACAGGGTATTATTTGATAATGAAAAACAATGAAGTACTAAGAGATGCTACAGCATGGATGAACCTTGAAAACATTATACTGAATGAAAGAAATTAGTCACAAAAGACCACTTATTGAATGATTGTATTTATATGAAATGTCCAGAAAGGGCAAACCTATAGATACAGAAAGTAGATTAGTGGTTGCCAAAGGCTTGAATGAAATAGGAACTGACTGGCAAGAAGTGTGAGGTTTCTTTTTGGGATGATAGAAATGTTCTAAAATTACATGGTGGTGATAACTGTACAACTCTGTAAATATTATTAAAAAAATTAAAGGCTGAATTGACTGAATGTAATTATACCTCAGTAAAGCTGTTAAATTCTTCTTTCATAAAGTTTCATTGAAATGTACGCTATTTGGAGGCTTGGTTTACATTATTCTTTATTTGTATATTTTGACAGCCATCTACTAAGGAAAATTGATATTATAGTCCCTATTTTGCAGAAGCAGAGTAATAATGCATTACTTGTTTCCATATCTATCAGTAAATGAGTCAACAGTTGGACCATTTGAAAGGCTAAACTGACATACTTCAATCCATGCAGGGTCAAATATAATCTCATGCCCACTCAAATGGGTGGTTTCACTATAGGGTCTATGCAACAGCACCTTGAGAGCTACTTTTTCACAAATTGGACCCAACCAGTTGATGGCCTCAGAAATTCTTTCCATTCTAACTCCTGCTGACAGGTGTAAAATAATCAAATACCAGATGATCCTTGGAGCACACTTAAGGTCATGCTAGGGTTCATTTAAGTATATTTGAATTGATCCGTTAATGAGACCATCTTAATATCATGTAACTTATCAATTAAATGTTAATTCTAGTTTCCCAGACAGGGTCATGGAACAGAAAATCTGGTCCCTGAAAACCAGATGGGTGGTCTGGAGACATGACCAGCTGTGCAAGGAAACGGACAGGACCAAAAGCAACAAAGTCCAAAGTAGATAAGCCTATGATGGTGAAAGTTACAGATTAGGTCAATAAAATGTCAGCATTTCAGTACAGAAAAAGTTATGAATTAGAAGCTTAGAAATAACTTGACTTGATTAAATTATAAGACAAGAAGATAAGAAGACCACACACAGCAAGTGAAAAATAAGCCCAGATCTAATTATTGTTCTTTCAAATTATTTAGAGAATCATTATAATTGGAAACAAAAATTCCATGCTGACAGAGGTGACAGTTCTTCAGGAACTACCACCCTAATGGGAAACCACAGAGTTAAGTAGAGCTTCTATTTATCATCACACTCAACGACTATTATGGAGGGAAAACTCACAACTTGAGCAAATTTAAGAACAACTTGAGAGAATTTAAGAACAAAGAAAGAAAAGCAGTAAACGAAGCTGATCAATTTACCTAAATAGAACACATGAAACAGACTACTTACCCCAAAGCCATGCTTATCTTAGCCGTCCATGAATGTCTAAAAGTATTTTATTCTTAACATAGGTATCCAGTAAGAACTTGGATTTTTTCCTGTTTAAAAAGGGATTTAAAAAAATTCTGAATATTTTTAAGTACCTGGATTATGTCCACTTCCAAACCAGCTTCCTTTGTTTTCTTTATGCAAATATTAGAATCAAGAGCAATATTTATATTAAGGAAGAAGAAAGGAAATTTTAGAATTTCCTCCTTGGATATAAATAGAAAGAAAATCCTCCTCTCTCCAGGGCCAAGGAAGAAAACGAATATACTTGTCATATTTAGAACAAAAGCATCCATGTCTCTGAACTTGAGAAATCCTGCCAGACTAAGGACCCATGAATTCACTGTATCTGCACACGTGTTTTGGCCAAGGGCTTGTTCTGACCCTGTGAATATAGGCAATCATCAGTTTCAAGACTAAGAATCATATTTAAAATCATCAATTTATTAGAATCAAGGCTCCATAGAGTCCAGGGCTAATGTGTTTTAAATGCTCTAATTAAAACTTTTCCCAATCACACTTCTCTACTTTCTGTCTCTACACATCTAAAAGTTATCACTTTCATATTATCCATACCCCACACATTATACAATTGAAGACAACTGAGAAATATTAGATAAGCATCCCTTACAAATAAAGATGACACTAGAAAAGGCAGATCAAGTGGTCCAACCAAGTGATGATAGGTTCAGAACTGCTCTTCCAGCCTTCCTATAGCCATTCTGACTTTCCCTTGCTTTTATGCTTCCTTTCCCAGGGGTCTCTTCAGTTCATACTCCATAAGATTCGACATTTCCCACCCCCTCCACTGTTGTCCATATTCCTCACAAGACTTAATATCAGTCCAAAGCAAGGTCTGAAGGGCAAGACAGTGGTGATTAAAAGACCTTCTCCCTCTCTTCCTATGCCTCATCCATTACAATTTCAACAACCCCAGCAGTTAGGAGAAACAGTGCCATGAATCATGAAGGGTCTGAGATTTTACCCTACTTGTAATCTAACAAATTAAACATAGTTCCACGCAGGTAGGCAAAAGAGACAAGAGTCCTAGGTCAGAGAAAAAGGACAGTATATTATTCACAGCAATAGTTGAGTATCAGTGTTTATACTGGTTCCCTGAGCCCCAATTCCCACGAGGAAACGTATAGACAGCCAGATAAAATCTATACACAGTGGTTTGCATTAATAGGAAAGCTTAAGGAACCAGAGCCTTTTAGAGTGGGTCATAAGTATGCTGGAGGGGGACACATCTTTATTACACTGAATTGTAACCATGTCTACCCTTTGTTCAAGAGGGCAACACTATCTCTACCTTCCAAGGCTGTTAGCTGTACAAACGTCCATGAAAAAGACAGTCCAAACAACGGGCAGCCAGTGCCTCTGCTCGGAAAATGTGCAAAAAAAACAAGAGACCCATGGAGAGTTGTCTGCCAGCACATAGGTCCACCATTATCAGGAAAGAAATGATGCCGAGGTAAGATCGCTTTTGCCTCATGAGTGCCTCTTAGGTATCTAATTAAGAAAAGTACATAAATAAAAAAGAAAAGAAAAACCTTTATAAATTTCAGAAAGACCAATGCAGACATTAGGAACTGGAAAGAGGGGCAGACTACCTCAGTACCCCATTTTAATTTGCATTTCCAGTAATAAATTAGGACCAATAGCTCTTGGCAAGCAAAACTAAAGCACATGGATCATGGAGGAGAAAGAAAGAAAGAGAGAGAGAGAGGAAGAGAGGGAGAGAGAGGAGGGAGAGAGGGAGGGAGGGAGGGGGGCCATTTAAAACTGGCTAAGGTCTAGGAGGTTTAGATACATAAACTAAACCTTTCTCCTCCCACGTCCTTCTGCTATGATTTCTTGGGAGACTCGCCTCACTCACTCAAACTCCATCAGGCTGAAACCTCTGCTTTCAAACACACACAAGTGGTTTGGGAATCTGAAAAGCCTCTTATAAAACTGCTCAGAGAAGATAGCAGTGCAGTGCGAAAACAGGAGAGGATCTGCAAGAGCCTCCAAGAACATTATGGGGAAGTAGAACAAACCAGATGAGGATCAAAAGTTTCAGGAAGTGGGTTTTATTAGTCTATGGCCATAGGGTTCAGCCAGTAGCCTCTGAAAGTCTGAGCCCTGATGAGGGGTTTTTACAAGATCTTTATAGACAGAATGGCTGGTAGTGTTTTCCTAATATGGTAATTGGCTACACTCGAGGGAGGTGTTTGATTGCTCACTGGTGGCCAGAACCAGGAAGGGTTGGGAAAGCTGAGTTTACAGGAGTAGATGATCCCTTATGGGGGGAGGGCCCTCTTGCTTCCAGGAGCTTGCTTGCTACAGCAAGAGGAGGAGTGCCTGAACTCACTAACATGCAACAATGGAAAAGGAGTTCTGGGAGCTCACAAGGGAACCCTGGGTGATCCTCCCTCAGAAACCTTGGTGATTATGTCCAATAGTGTTATTAAATAGTGTGACAATTAAGGAATGTTACAAAAGCTTCAGAATCAGAGGGAGAGTCTATAAACACAATCAACATATATATGACTAATTTCTAGAAAGAAACTATGTTCTAGACAACTTTCCTGAAATGTGTTTGCATGCGGCCACTCACAAATATGTGAAGACATTTGCAGGTTGATTAATTTGGCTGCTCCAGGCAAAGATTTTCACAAGGTTTTGAATGAGCATATCATTGCAGAAACATGCTCGCTCTGAACTGAAAAAGGTAAGAATAATGCAACATAACCCAGGTACAAAGAGAAAAAATGGGTATGATATTTTTTAATGTTCACTTACCGGGTAATGTCCAGTGATTTCAGTGAATAATGCTCTAAGAAAAGAATGAAAATAACCTGGTTTCCTCCCCTAAGACATGAACCATGAACACCTTTGTTCTAGTTTGCTAGCTGCCGGAATGCAATATACCAGAAACGGAACGGCTTTTAACAAGGGGAATTTAATGAGTTGCTAGTTTACAGTTCTAAGGCCAAGAAAATGTCCCAATTAAAACAAGTCTATAGAAGTGACCAATCAAACCCCACTTCTGGTACCTGGAAGAGTCATGCCGCCTCAGACCTTGGAGAAGGTGAAGCACATTCCTTGGGGTTCAGGGAGAGCCTGGCTGCCACCACATGGAGGGGTTGAGCGTGTGCCCCAGAGATGGCAGAGAGCCCGGGTGTGGCCCCGATGCTTGGAGAGGGTGGAGCCTAGAGAAGGGTGGTCTCCCCAATATCCCCCAAGGTTGCATTCA
>PVIY010046350.1:0-18524 GCA_004026745.1 Myrmecophaga tridactyla | reverse complement strand
TCAGACAAGATTAACACAAATCCTCACATTAGAGACCTATTTACCTTACTTTCTATTACCTGATACAACATGTTCAGCTTTCAACAAACATTACAAGACATGCCAGAAGGGATAAAAAATGGGGTTTGGAGAGATGAAACAAGCATCAGAAACAGACCTATATATGGCACAGATATTAGAATTAACCAGAAAGAAAATTAAAAATAACTATGTAGAGGGCTTTAATAAAAAAAGTAGACAACATGAAATAACAGAGGAGTAGTGTAAACAGAAAAATAGAACTTTTATGAAAGACTCAAAAATAAATTCTGAAACCAAAAACATAGTAAGAGAAATGAAGAATGCTTTGGTTGAGCTTATCTATTTCAGTAGAATAGATATGGCCAAGGAAAGACTCAGTGAGCTTGAATATGAATGGGGACTTCCCTAACTGAAATGCAAAGGAAAAAAAGGGATAAAGAAACAGAACATCCAAGGACAACGTTTCAAAAGATGAAGCATTCACTTTGCTACCATATTGCTATGGGACCATCAGAAGGAGAGGAAGAGAGAATAGAGCAGAATAACTATTTGAAGTAATAATGGCCAAGAACTTTCCAAAATTAATGGTGAATGCTAAAACCACAGGTCCAAATAGCTCAGAGAACATTACAAAAGGAAAACTACCCAAAACAAAAGCTTTCTTTTAGGCATATCATACATACACTGCACAAGACCAAGCACAAAGAAAAAAATTTGAATGTAAGCAGAAAGGAAAACAAAACAAAACACCTCACATATAGAAAAACAAGAAGAATTACAGCAGACTTATCAAGAAACATACAAGCCAAAGGGAATAGAGTGAAATATTTGAAGTTTTGGGGGACTGGAAGACCTCAATTTAGAATTTTATTTCCAATGAAAATGTTCTTCATAAGTGAAGGATAAATACTTTCTCAGGCAAACAAACCTGAAAAATCCAGTGCCAGCAGACCTGCCCTGCAAGAAGTGTTAATTTTTTTTCCTTAGGCAGAAAGAAAATGATATGTAATAAATATGGATCTACATAAAGAGAAAAAGAGCATCAGAGAAGGACTAAATGAAGATAAAATACTTTATTTTTTTCTTAATTGACCTAAGATTAGTGTTTAAATCAATAATAACTGCAGTGCAGTGAGTGATGAGAATATATGAATAACTGAAATTAATAACAGAAATGTCACAGGGGATGGGAAGGAATAATTGGGAATATTCTATTATTAGCAATCTGAACTACATACAAAGTGGAAGAGCATTATTTGAAAGTGGACTTAGGCTAGACACTCATTTCTTAAAAAAAAGATAATTGATCCATAAGACAGCGAGGAAATGGAATAATATAAAATGCTCAATTAAAAACAGAGACATCAGAAAAGAAGTTTCTGGCAATGAATAGAACACAGTTATAAACATGGCTTATATTAAACCAAATATAGCAATAATGACTTTAAATGTGAATGATCTAAACCCATCAATTAAAAGATAAAGATTGTCAGAGTAAATTTATTTAAATAAAAGCAAAATTCACCATATATCATGTACAAGAAACCAATTTAAATATAAAATAAATAAAGGAATAAAAAGTAAAGGGATATAGAAAAATATACCATGATCACATTGCTCAAAATAAAGCTGCAAAGCCACAGTGGCTATGTTAATTTTAAAAAGAGGTTTTATGAATAAAGAAAATTATCAAGAATAAAAAGGGATATCATATAATAATAAAGGGGTTAAATCTCTAAGAGAAGATGGCAATCTTACACATATACACACCTAACAACAAAGCATCAAAGTATGTTTGAACTGAAAAACTGTTAGAAATGAAAGGAGAAATAGACAAATTTCCATAGTTGGAAACTTCAACAACTTCCTGTCAGTAATTAATAGTTCAAGCAGACAGAACACCAAACAGGATATGGCTAACCTAAAAGCACTGTTGATTCACTTGATATAATGGATATTTACAGAATATCCATCCAACAGCAGAATATACATTATTCTCAAGTGTTCATGGAACATTCACCATGGTAGACCATCTCCTGGGCCAGAAAACATACCTTAACAATTTCAAAAATTAGAAATCATGCAATGTATGTTGTGCACCCATGTGTTAGTTTGCTGCCAGAATGTGATATACCAGAACTGGAATGGCTTTTAAAAAGGGAATTTAATAAGTTACAAGTTTACAATTCTAAGGCAATAAAAATGTACAGTTAGGCATCTAGGGAAAGATACCTTCATTCAAGGAAGATCAATGGGTCAGGAACACCTCTGTCTGCTGAGTAGGCACTCAGCTGACATCTGCTAATACCTTGCTCCTGGGTTCTGCTGCTTTCAGGTTCTGTCCCTGTGGGGACTTTGCTTCTCTTGGGCTGCCTTCATCTCTGGGCTTCCCTTGGCTCTTTCCAGGTTCTGGCTTACTTAACATCTCATGATGATGTTTGCTAGGCTCCAAGCATCTCCAAACATCAGTGTCTCTGTTTCAGCTCTGCTTCAAAGTTTCTGTCAGCTCTGAGGCTTCTGTCATTTCTGTTTCTGACTTTCTCCAAAATGTTTCCTCTTTCAAAAGATTCCAGTAAACTAATCAAGACCCGCCTGGAATGGGTGGAGTCATATCTCTATCTAATCAAAAGGTCACACTCACAATTGGGCGCATCTCATCTTCATGGAGATAATTTAATCAAAGTTTCTGCCCTACAGTGTTGAATCAGGATTAAAAGAAATGGTTGCTCTCAGAAGATTGGATCAGAATTAAAACATGGCTTTTCTGGGGTACATTCTACTTTAAACTGGTACATACCCCAATGTAAATAAATTAGAAATAAATAACAGGAAGCTTGCATGGTTAGGTGCCACATCTTTGGTTTCTAATACAATTTACCAATAAAAGAATACAGGACTCCTTGGATAAAAATAGCTGACTCTAGAAATGGAGCAGGATATACAAAATGAGTCTCGAATATCTCACAGTGATAGAAAGTAAGGAAGTACTTAAAACAACAACAACACTATGATGAGAGAATGCCAGATGGGTTCAGGAGAAACTGAAAGAGTGCTCAATGGTCAAAGCTGGAGCAACTTGACAGATAAACAAATTAGCACTGTATTAAATATCCAACAGTCCATAGTGCTATAAAATAAATGATTGGTTAAATAAATTCCTGGGAGGAGAAAGACAAATCTCCCATGCAAATGATTCCACAAAATTATGTACATCTTTCACCCAAATGTATAATGGGCAATTTCCTGTTCTAGCTGTATTCAGGATTGCACTTAATTTTCTGATTTTCAATACATGTTTCACTTTTGTACTTTCCTCTGTCTTTAATACTTTAATATGAAATCCGTGTAGAACCAAAATATACATCTCTACTTTCATTGAGGGCTGGCAGACAGGGTAGTTTCTTCACAAAACAAACTGGGGTGGAGTGAGAATTTAGGTGTCTAACTGTTCTTCTACAGTAATTTAAAACAAACAGCTAATCAAATAAAACCTCCCAGCTTTCAGGCTCCAACATCAACACTGCCTTAAAGTATTAGGCCTCTAGTCCTGAATTTTTCTAGAATTTTTCTTTGGCAAATGAGTTTGTGACTCAACAGTCCCCTTGCCATTAACATTTAGGTATGATTTTCCTACTTTCTAGTTGTACTTCCACTTTTTGTCTTCATTTACTGTGATTCAGGGTTACAGATGTTTCTGCATTTCTACCTGTTTTTACCAAAGATAGAATGTCTGCTTCTGCTTCTTTATCCCTCTTGTTTTATAGTCATTTTTAAGACAAAGGTAAAGAATATTTTGATTTTGTCATCTTGAAACTGGAAGTCTACAGCAGATTTCTTATAGGTCATAGTTATTTGATGACTAATCTCTTTGACAATGTTATAAGAGCAGGCTGACTAGCCTGATAATATTCTACCATACCATTTATCAATAATGAAAATGGTCTTTCCAGCAAAGACAATTATTTCATGACATTTTCAAGGCATTTACATATCCTAAAGGAAAACATGAAATATTCTTCACCTTTCAAACTCTGCTTCCTAGGGAATTCCACTATGTTATTTTTTATCCTTTAAATGTTCACATACAACATGGTTCTGTGCTAAAATAAATATATTTTAGAGTTAGGTGATAATATAAAAAGTTTAAATTAAGTTTAGTCAATAATTTGTCATGATTTACCTAAATGCATGAGGGAATTATAAAGATATCCACCCAAAAGATACAAAATTTATGTTTTCTTTACTTTAAAAAAGAACTGAATTAGATAGCAGGCATTTACTTATACTTGAATATGTACACATTCATCAAAATTAATAACTTTCCCCAATGTTTATATATGTCAGTTATAATTTTTACTAAAACAAAGGAGGAATTCTCTGCTTCTTTCCTGTCATCCCTTGTCTTTCCTATATTCATTCATTAAACAGTTATTTAGTTCCAACTATTTGCCTGGCACTGTTCCAGGTTTTGGGAACCTAACAGTGAATAAAAAAGATGAAAATATTTGCCTTTATGGAGTTTATATAAACTGAGGGGAATAAAAGTTTGAAGCTCTTATGTAGTGTTTATCACAAGCCAAGTATATTTCAGTGTTCTTTATGTTCACTGGCTCATTTTGCCCTCAGAAACGTACAATAGGAAAAATATTAATTTACAAATAAGTGAACTGGATCACTCAGATAGATACGCCTTAAATTTAAGTTGAAATGCCTTTGGTGATTCAGAAGCAAATTTTATAAAGTTCTTAAATTGCAAGTTTCATTCTGCTTGAAACATTTTAATACACCACTTTTCTTATCTTTAAAGTAAACCACGTGGTGTGAAACATTGCTAAGAAAAAATAAATTGAAGTGTCTCTAATGTACATCTTACATTTAAAGATTGAATAAAGATGAGCTTCCATTGTCATAATTTATTGAATATGCCTATAAATAACATTAGGAAAAAATCCAGTTATTTATAAAAAAATATGTTAGCTACTTTCATTTTTACATTTCAAATGATGCAGCAAAGAGGATGAGAAATATTGATAATAGCAGGTCATCCGATAAAATATGTACAGTGTAGTTTAATCACTTTATTTATTTTTTTTGAAATGTGTTTAATGGAAAGGATGAACAACTGCCTGGCTGCAAAATTAAATTCTATTTCCCTGAATGAGAGATTAGAGTTTTAGCATAACATTCTATTTATGTGAGTTATGCTGTAGTTTTGTCTTTTTTTTTACATTACAATTGAGGGAAGGCTACTGATTTATTGTTGCATTTTTAAAGGGTAATGCTATACTGAGAAGAGAGGCTGAAGGAAGCTAAAATTCTTATTTGTCAAAAACTCAGCCTTAAAGTAGTTTATCATTGCTCACTGTCTTGTGCATATATAAGGCTGTATTTAAAAGTAAGCTAATCTAGCAAGATCAGATATGATTGGTATTTGTATATTTAATATTTTTCAGTGCTTCACTTTTTGGTTTTAATTGCTCATAAGATACAAAAAATATGAAGTTATGAGGAAATAAAAGAATTCACTGTGCTTTCAATTTTCCTTATACTCTTTTGAAGGAAATTATTTTCTGAATATTCAGCTTGGGTACTATCACCATCCACTATAATCAGAGTAATTTAAAAAATATTAAATGAATTATGAATACCATCTTCAGCTATGCAAGTAAAATATTAAATGGTTGTGTGAGGATTTGAATGCTATAATCTAGTATATGAGGTAATTATCACCAATGTGAAAAGCACTCCTGCATATAAATTATAAGGGCTTGAGAACTTTAAATTTTTACAAGTAAGGTTATGTCTCAGTTGAACTGGAAGAAGCAAAACCTACCCAATTACTTCTTATTTAGCTAAGCATCTAGAAGTAGAGAGAGTGAGCCTATATGTTACTATTTAAAACTTAAGAGTATGAATATTATTTGCAGTCTACACTAAAATTAATTCCCTAATTCAATCTCTCAGACTCATAGAAGGCAGGAATAACAGTTACATTTGCTTTAGTTTTTTAACCAAATTTTAAATGTATCAGTAAATTTTAATTCTGATTGAGGCTTTAATATTGGCAATAGTAAAATATGACTTGAGTTATCTACAAGAAAACTATACTTGGATATTCTATATATCACAATATAATTATACAAGGTATAGCCAGAACAAGAATTTAATGTGACTTGAAGATTAAGCCATTAGGTAAGGGAACAGAAGAGACAGCCATTAAAGGCACCACTAGGCAAATCATATGCAACAATTATAATCTCTGGAATTAATGTAGAGACAAATGTTCAATTTACTATGTTCAGTTAGGCTGGCCATAGTAAATAGTAAATAACACTTACTAGATTTATTACTCCATGGACTCTTTATTTCATCATAAAATCTGATGATATGCTTTTCAATCTGATAAACAACTTAGATGATATTATTTCACCCTGGATAAAAGATTTTGTGTTTATTGTTGATAAATTCAAGTGGTTGGAGCATTTCTAGACTTCAAGGCACAACAGGAAGAAGAATGAAAAACATTGAATTAGTAAAGCCCAGTCTATAATTACTACTTAAACCAGGCAGGGAAAATATCTTATTGTAACTGACCTGGATAATAGAATGGGATGGAAGGAAGGAAGCTTATTTATTTGAGACACCAAGTGAAAATGAAAGGGGAAAAGGCACTTTCATTGAGAATAAAATCTTCATGTTGACAACTTACATAAAACAAAAGATGGAGCGTTTTCTGCAGGGAAATTACTTTCTTTGATGAGCTCCATTTATGCATAATAGAGTTTTAAATTTTTGAAAATGCCCTTGGTTATTTTTTCTTCCTTTCAATTCTGGTGGTGTTAATTTCAGACATAAGCAGATGTAAAATTTTTGTGCTAACAGCTTCTTATTCTGTTTAAAGTCGAATTTATGACATTGTGAAAAAAACACAGGAATGCCTTCTTATGATGACAGTGATTAAGAAATCAATACTTAAGGCATCAGTCTCATGAATTGCATGGTGAGCTGTGACTCCATTTGTTTTGCAACTGCCCCTGTGATGAAATATATCTTCATTTACTTTGCTCATATTTAACATTGTTTTATTTGAAGCATAATCTTGAGGGATGCTGAGAATTGTATCTACTAACTAACAGCTTGAATTTGAATGAAATTCATTTGAATGAATTTGAATTCATTCATTTGAATGAAATCCACTCTGTAATGACTGCTTGAGTGGCTTGCAAGTTACATGTTAAGGTTCATGCATTTACTTCTTAAGGGTAAAATGCTATTGGTTTTACCTGGTAATTCAATATGGGAGACATTTCAGAAACCTCAGTCTCAAGCATGGTTTGGAACCTTATATATTACCTATTACCTTAATAGAAAGGGAAAGGAGAATAGAATATACCTTACCTCTAGAGAACTGAGTTCCAATGTTAGAGCATCTACCATATGGGAAAATAAATGTATTGGTCTAGGTATGTAAATTTCTTTGATTGTACATCACAAAGTCACCATGCAATTTGGCACCATTTGAGGAAGGTTGCCAGTATCATCCTCACAAAGGGCTCACAAGGGACAGAGATAAGAATGGGCAAGATAATGAATGTTCAAGTTGATGTATATCAGTAGAGCTTTCAAAGGGGCCTGCTTGCATGAAATTGTCTGATCCATTAAGAGCAAACCTTTAGGGGAATGAACATAGTAAAATAGCCATAAACAAAGCCCTATGGAGTTACTAAAATCTGGCAGAATATGTGTTACCAGGATGAAAAGACTCTGAATTCACTGACTAGGTGAATATGTTGTAAACATCCATCAGTGACCCATTCTGTACTCTGACAGCAAGAGTCTGGCTCTCAGAGTCAGGGACTATGTTTCTACTCCTTATAATTTAGCAAAATGTAGTGATTGCACCATTTTGAAAACTCAGAAAAATATTGAACGAACAAATGAACACATACATATGCATATATGCTTATATGACATGCCCCCCCACAAATATACTAACATTTTTGAAACCCCACATATAGTTAGATAATTGCAAGGCATGTTAATTCATAAAAGAACAACATGTAAGAAACCAATGAGTTTGGAAAGTCTCTGCCTGTAATTGTGAGACTGCGGTTTTGCTCAACTGGAGGACATTTGATGGATATGCATTGACTGTCCCTGAATTTAGAGATAATGTAACACATTTATGCTTTCTGGGAGTTCTCAGTCACCTGAGACAACAGAGAAGTCAGTCAAGATCTTATAGCTTCAAGTGTTAAGGACAAGAAAGCCTGAGCTGTTACAGAAGAGCACGTTACTCAGTTGAAGAAGTCAGCGGAATGTTTTGGAGGTGGTGATTTTGAGTTGTATTCTGAAGACTAAATAAGGGGAGGTTGTGATGCTGTATGGGAATTCTAAATGGACCAGACATGGAAATATGAGAAAGTCTGACCCTTAGAGATTAAGAGGACAGAGAAACAGTTCCAAATTCCTGCTAGGAGCTGACACTGGGATTGGGTCCTGGCTCTGTCCAATCACTATCTGATGGTCTTTGACAGGCACTTAACTTCTGAGCTTCTTTCTTTTTTTTCATCAGTAAATGCAATTTCGAATATCTTGTTTTCTAGGGTTGTTGATTTGTACAGAATGCATAGTAGGCATTTAGTAAATAGTGCTTAAAGAGGTAAAGCTTAATCAAGAGGTTCTCAATCTTGGCTGCATAGAAGGATCAGTTAAGGGACTTTCAAAAATGCTGAAGTCTGGAGCACCCACTCAGAGATTTTGATTTAATTTAATTGAATATCATATATCCTGGATAGCAGACTGCAAAAGCTATCCTGTCCAATCCTATAACCATAGGTTTTATGATGAACAACAGTATTTTTAACTATGTAAGGAGAAAAATAAATAGACTAATTACAACAGAAAGAATTAAAAATACATAACAGAGGGGGAAAAAAGGGGTCCAGCTCTGTTTGAACCTTAAAAGAGCTCACTCCTGGTCATGTAAGTCATGATGCTTCCTCCTAGTTATCAGAGAAGACACTGTGTGATAGGAGAGTATTTTCTAAAATTGTGCAAACAGAAACAAAAAGAAGAACTTTTAATAGATTGAGATTCATATGGCCTGAAGAGGTTTATTTTTTACACAAAGACCAACAATACCAACATTTTGATTTTGATTATGCAAATATGATATAAATGCTACACTTCTGTGTTGTTATCTTGTGCTACTAAGTAATTGAATTCTTTTATCTGTGCATTTTTTCCATGCAAATACTGCAGGCTAATTGGAAAATAATTAACTACATTTCTTTTAATATTGTTGTGGTGGGAAATGGTGGCTCGGTGGCAGAGTTCTCACCTGCTGTGCTGGAGACCCAGGTTTGATTCCTGGAGCCTACCCATGCAAAAAAAAAAGAAAAAATCTGTTAATATTGTAGAAATGGTTCCCTGTGAAATACATAATTGCTGAAATATTTCCCATTTAAAGTTGTTCTAGTTGCTTTTTGCCAATTTGGGGGGGTAAGAATACTTGAAATCCCATCACCATCAAAAGAGTTTAAAGATTTTTTTAAATCAGATACTATGCTGAGCAAGATCTCTAAAGTATTTTAGGAATAGAGGTTAAGGACCAGACTATAATTAGATCATATAAAGATAATCATTGGTAATGTGTATTCATTTTTTTCTCTTCTTTACCGCCAAGCTTCTCACATTTTTGCAAACTTGTCTGCACATGCTGTATTTATTTTTGCACTCAGCATTTACACAAAATCCCATTGCAGTCTGAGATTTGCTTCAATCACTCAAATGGTCTTTTTTTGGTAAAAAATGCCAACTATTTTCAGGTAAGCAAATCCAGTGATCACTTTTCTGCCTTCATCTTATTTGACTCCTCATCTGCTGATGGAGTCAAACCGTCCTTTCTTGAGACATTGTCTATGTTGGTGTCCACCAGTTAAAAATGCCCTGTGGACAAACAAAGTTGGGCTTTTGGGTACTTCATGCAAGAAGGGAAACTTCACACCATGGAGAACTGTAGGCAATTTAATAAGAGCTTTTTAAGAGTGTCTTGTTACAGTTTCTGGGCTTGTGTAAGGTGATTGAGAGGAAAGCTCAAGGAAGTGGGATTTGTTCTGGATAGGGGAATTTTAGGAAGCACTGAGATTCTGTGACTGTGATCTTAATTTTTGTTTTGGTGGAAGAACAGAATGAGGCTAAAGCTATAATTGGTAAAGAAGCAGCAAACTTTCATGTTACCTGAGAGAGGGGGATGTTGAGAAATATTTGTAGCTTGCTTAATGTTCTTATATTTTTCTTTGTTCAGGCATGATTATAGAGTCATCTTGTTTTTGTCTTACATCACCACAGTTACATAGTGTCCTTTCTGCTGATGGTTCTTGTCAAATTGCTCAGATTCAATAGGAAAGCATCATAGCCTAGCTCCCAGGCCAGCCACCAGCTGACAGCTGTCAGGAGCTGCCATTTTCTTTCTCACTATCATGGTACCATGCTGTGTTTTCTTTCTCTTTGCCTACTCCTTTTCAGTCTTCCTATACTTTCTTCCTCTATCTAATTTTTAACTCTGAATTTCCCAGGCCTTATTCTTAAATCATCTCATACACATCTATACATTTTTCCCTACCCAACTCTATTCATTTTTATGACTTTAATTGCTATCTGCTCTCTTCAAACTGGACTATTCTTCTATGCTCTGAAAAAGGGTGGACAAAGGACAATCCATAGATCTAAGCCAGCCCACTTCTGCATTTGCCCATGATATAAGCTATTTTTTAGGGTTAAATGGTTGCAAAAAATCAAAAAAAAGAATGATGTCTTATGGCATATGAAAATCATATACATTTCAAACCACTGTGTCTATAAATAAAGTTTTATTGAAATTCAGGCATGCTCATGTGTTCAGTCTGCTTTCTCATGGCAGCAGGAAAATTGAGTAGATGTAGCAGTGATCACATGGCCCTTGAAGCCAAAAGTGTTTATTATCTAGTGTTTTACAGAAAAAGTGCACTGACCCTTGCTCTGAGCTCAAATATAAAACTAATATTAGCATTTTCATGTGAAAATATTTTGCAATCTTCCTAAACTTAAAATGTCTAAGACATATATATTATTCACCTTCATCCCATACCATAAATGAATCATTTTCCTACTCTTTTCCATTATAAAATATGGGGCCACTGTCTACCCACTTGATCAAACCAGAATCCAAGTCACTCTTAATTTTTACCTTTCCTTTACCCTTTAACTTCTCATTCTTCTACAAGACTCACTGTTTCAACCTTCTAACTATGTCTCCAGTAGGGCAGTCAGTGTCCATTTCTTTCTCCATCTTTCTGTATCACACCACCACATCTCATGTCTGGTTTATTTAAAAAATACTCCTTATTTGTTCCCCATTTACATGACTATAAGGAGGGTGTTAAGTCTTGGTATCATTGCATCTTGTTTATTTTCTTCATAGCAACTATCATGAACTTTTACAGGAATATTTATGTATAAATTGTGTATATTTATTTAATTGTTTGTCATTTAGCCAAAGAGATACCTTTTTAGAAGGTAGACTCGTGCTTCTTGGCTCATCAGTGTATGTAAGCACTTTAAACAGTGACTGGCATGGAGCAGGAGGTCATTTTTTGAGTGAGTGACTGGCATGCTCAGAGATCACAAAGGGAAAGGAAACATCATCCCCTAAAGTCCATGTCTAAGGAAACATATATGCATGTTAATTAACTGAATATGGATCACCTTACAGTTAGCACTAAGTCTATAGGAAAGGACAATTTGATCTGGGAAGAGAGAGATGGTTTTGACTATATATTGATTTTAAGATTCAAGTATAGGTTTCTTTTTTTGTAACAAGCCCACAAACTATAACAAAACACCTTAATAAGTTCTTATTAAGTTGCCCCACAGTTCCCCATGGTGTAGGGGTGGTGGCGATAGATAGGACTGGCTTGGTGAAATGGCCATAGAACTTGACATAAAGAAGCTCACTCAAGAACAGTTTTTGTAAAGTGGTAAGGAGAGAAGGCACAATGCAGGGTTTTATGGGCAAATTACCTGATGACAAAAGAAGGCACAAAGTTTGGCTGTAAAGGGGAAAACAGAAATATGATGATAAACAGATGGAGACTTAAATAGAGCAGAAGGGGAGAGGGGGAGTTCTCCAGGTTCAAAAGCAAAAGAAAAGAAATTTACTGAAGTAGAAAGAATTCAAATTGGCAGGCAGTGAGGAGAATATAAGAACAATATCTCTCAAGAGCCTACTGGTCTTCCTCAGTTTTGAATAATAATGTGAATTTCAACAAATGTTCTAAAATAAATTATGTTATATGACCTTCACAAAAACACAGTATAAATATGAGTGAAGTGAGAAGGTGGTTCTATTCCCATTTCACAGATTAGGGAACAGAAGCTCATTTCTCAGGTCATGCAGTGGGTAAGTAACATAAGGGAGAACAGAAGTGTTCTGACACCTACGTTTTTAAACTTTCTACTACATCATGTTAACAGTGTGATATTAATCTTTAAACAGGAGGAGGTTGAAGTCTGCTGTGAAGAAAGGAAGTACGTAAGGTAATGATCCAAAAGAAGTCTCTTTTCCCACCCACCTCCCTGCTCAAACTCTTACCACATTTTAAGTGGATTTCATTAACCAGGTATCCACAAAGAGCTGACTGTCGTGAAGAAACATTGGTAGCACTCACTTAATCTTTTAAATTATCAGACATACACCATGTACCAGGTGTTGGAGATAAAGTGGTGAGCAAAAGTAGCTCTATCCTCAGCCTTCATGAAGCTCACACTCTAGTGTAAAAGATAGTCTGAGTGTGGTTGTGGCTTCAAGCTACATGTCTAGAAAACATCCATTCCCCTGGGTGTAAACTTTGATGATTTACTTTAATTAAGTTGTGGTCAGAATGGATCAGGATGGGTCTTTGTCCTGTGGCTGAAGGCTTTATAGGGAAGGTTACAGAGAAAGAGAAAGCCATAGGGCACAGCCAAAAACTGGAGGTCAGTGGAAGCTGGAGAGGAAAGGAGGAGCTAGGTGAGGCAGGCCATTGTGTGCACTGCCATGTGGCTGGAGAGCCAAGGACCAAGGTTTGCTGGCAATCAGCTCCAGAACACTGCATTCTTCTGGAAGAAAGCATCACTCTGAGGAGCCCTTCTTTTTGGACCTCTTGAATCCTCAAAGTGATAAGCCAATAAGTTTCCATTGTGTGCCACTTTGAAAGTATTATTCACCTTAGAAAAGCCATGCTTTAATCCAGATCTAATCTTGCAGAAGCAACCATTTCTTTTAATCCTAATCCAATACTATAAATTGGAGATTTTTTATTAGATTATGTCCACAAAGATCTTTTTATTTTTATTTTTGTCATATGCTGTAAGGCAGGGTCACATTTCATTCTTTTTCCATGTGACTATCCCAATATTGCAGCACCGTTGTTGAATTTTAAAAATTTTAAAATATTTTTGGAAGTGCACGGGCCAGGAATTGAACTCAGGTCTCCCATATGGCAGATGAGAATTATACCACTGAACTACCCTTGTACACCCGGATATGATATTTTGATTAGATGGAGATGTGACCCCACCTATTCCAGGTGGATATTGATTAGATTACTAGAGTCTTTAAAAAGGGAAACATTTTGGAGACACCTCAGAAATGACAGAGCCAACAGAAACTTCAGAGCAGAGTTGATACAGATGCTGACACTTGGAAAACAGAGACATGGATGTTTGGAGATGCTTAGAGCCCAGCAGACATTGCCATGAGATATTAAGCAAGTCAGAACCTGGAGAGAGCCAAAGGAAGCCAAGAAATGAAGGCCAACCACAGAGAAGCAAAATGGGGGACCCCCACAGAAACAGAAGCTGAAAGAAACAGAGCCCAGGAATAAGGGACCAGTAGGGGACAAGCATGCCTTCCCAGCTGACAGAGGTGTTCCAGATATATTGGCCATTCTTGAATTAAGCCATCTTTCCCTGGGTGCCTTGGTTTGGATGTTTTCATAGGTTTAGAACTATAAGCATGTAACATCAAATTTCCCATTTTAAAAGCCATACCAGTTCTGGTATGTTGCATTCCAGCAGCTTTTAAACTAAAATACATTGTTTAAGCCAACCTATTGCATGGCATTTTTTTTAACAACCAGGAAACTAAAACAAGTATGAACAGAAATAAGAGAGAAAGGTACCCAATGCTATGAAAGACTTTTACATGGGACATCAGAGAACCTGTAGGGCCAGGGGATTCTTGTTCACCTGAGAAGCTGAGAATTGATCTAAACTCCGCAGTAAAAATAGGAGTAAAGTATCAGAGAAGGAATGATGTAGTATGGAATTTGAACAGAGGGACCAAGAAAGCCACCACTGCCAGTACCAGTGTCCACCTGCCTTAGTTTTAAAGCTGGTTCTCATCAGGCTTCATCGACTTTCACTGAAAGAGCAGCTGCAAGACCAGGCTCTTTTGCGTGAAATATTCCACAGTGACCCAGGCCTTATGCATCTTCTGGACACTTAATTACACACTGCCAAAGAGCACTGAATGCATTGGGCTTTCCTGTATCTCTGGGAGGAAAAGTAATACTATTTATCTTCTGTAGTGAATTTATGCAAGGTATGTACGCTTCATTTTATGATTCCTAGAAGAAAACTCATGGGGAGAAGATCAATTTATTATTGTTTAAACATTTTCAATCTAATTTGTATTGTCTGGATTTTGGAGGAAGAGGCGGTGTGCTTGGCAAGGTGCCACAAGCATCCCACAGGTGCCAAAGGTCAGAGGTGAACATGCTGACCCACTACTGGTGGGTTTCCTGCTGGGGGATGGGGCTCTAAGGCGCCTTGTGTAATTATCTGATTTCTTTCAGCCAGTGCTTTGCAGATGGTGAGTCCTCACTTTATACATGGTTGTTTTCTTGAAGCTTCAATTTTATTTTATCCAGCACATCTCAATCAAATAATGTTTTATAAACGTACAAGGAAAAAATATATTTTAAGGGAAAGCTATTTGTAAGATATTTTAAAGTCAAAATAAGCATTTTAGAATGTAAATGACCATGGTCTTAGTGGATTGTTTGCATTTTTATGTAAAGCTCTTCCTTTTGTCACTGTATCAATAATGTAACTATTTGGAAGGTAATGCTGTGCTGTGTTTAGAACAGATAAATCTTCCCTGTATCACTCACTGGGAATTAATCTTAAAATCAGTATCAGTTGAGTATATACATATATCATATATATATAGTTGAGTATATACATATATATATTATGCCAGATCATATATATATGATGCTTGTGGCACCTTGCCAAGCATGCCTCTTCCTCCAAAATCCAGGCAATACAAATTAGATTGAAAATGTTTAAACATATATATATATATATATATATATACATGATCTGGCATAATCTGTTTCAGGGATAAAGTAACACTTTTATTCTTTGGGATTTTATTTGCTGTCTTCCATATCAATCAAAACTTCATCAGTGGGAGTGGATGAAGGACTTGAAGTGCTCCGGAGAGAGTGTGTTTAGTGTACTTCTGGGGCATGCATGTCCACCTGTGGTAAGGACAGGAGGCCTGTGCAGCTGGGGGCAGGGCTGAGAGGCAGTGCCCGCTGTGCCCAGCAGTGCCTGCTGTGCCCCGACAGCTGCAGTCCAACTCGTGCAGTCTGAATTGCTTATTTCAAGGAGCTCACCTGCCAAGCTGGCCTATGCTGCAATCAAACTAAATTGTAGATTTTTGCTGCATTTGCATCTTATTTCCAATTTTCATATAAGGCATTTAATTCACTCTCTGAAATAGCCTTCCTCCAAGCAAGAATCAGTAAATAAATTTTCTCCCCTCCATTTCCAGTTCAAGATAAAGCATAAAATTTCTAAAAGTTAAAGTCCTGGCATATCTAATATATCTCATTTCTTTTAAATTTCAGTGAAAAATCATATCTCCATAATCTATGCTTCCATGAGTGAAGCAGAGTTAGCTCAGTGACTCCCCTCAGATTTACACTGCTTGAAGAAATGTACATCTTTACCAATGAAGGTTATGGCCTTAAATTATTTTAATACCATTAAAATAATAAAACTTTTAATAAAAGTAATTTCAGTGTTGGTAGCTGAGCCCAGTTTAGAACTTGATGCCTGATGTCCTGTTTCATTGCTCCCCTGGTCTCTTGGAAGCAGATCATTCCATTTTATCCCATGAAAATATTCAGACCTTCTTTACCTTTTTTACCCTCATCTATAAAATTAACACAATGATATCTAGTTTATGGGGTTGTTAGAGATGTTAAATTGCTAAATGTGTGTGACATTCAGCGTCGTCCAACAACCTGTAAGAGGTCAATAATTGGTCATTATTACCATTTATATTTTCCATTGGGGAGCATCATATCTTTTTAATCTGTCCAAACTTATCAGCCAGTGGATCTGAAATGAAATTCTGCCTTTTGAAATATGTTTATAAAAATGATATGCTTAAGTAGAATTTCATAACAATTAACTGTTTTTCTCATAGGCATATATTCTTCTATCATGGACATGATGTATTTTTTTTAGGTTATCCTTCAAAACTTGTAAATAATATTTAGAATGATACTATAGTTCATGGTTGAAATAAACCTCTTTCATCATTTGAGAACATCTGGTTTTCAGGTGACTCTGCAATCAGGACTGCACTTCCCAGCCCACACACTGGTGTGACAGTAGGTGCCCAGGGGCGGGTGCTCCAGCCCTCGTTCCGGTGTGGATGGCCTCCCATGCAAGCTTCTGAGCTCTGCCATCCCACCCACTTGCCGAGGCAGTGGATGAGCCCTTATGCAGTGCTCATGACAAATGTTATGAAATAGGAATATTTTTCCCAGTTCTACAAATTAGGAAATTTGATTAATGTGTCCAGTTTGAAAACCACTTGCCCATAAACCAAAATTTCCCTCAGAAAATCTTCCCCAAACATCAAGAACACTGCAGTCCATAAGCTACATCTGTGTTTCTGTTCATTTCTATCAATATGACTTGTTGCTCCTTACACTTTGCTGAATTGAAGTAATTAAGTGTATATAACACATTGGCAATAAATGTCAAAATGAGAGAAAAATGAACCTAATCCCTTTGCTCCCATAACATGATGCAAAAGAAAAAGCTGTGTACATTGCTTTAGGCCCACTCTTCTACTGAGAGTTCCAGTGCGGTCATGGTGGGAAGCAAGAGGAAAGGAGAAGTGACGTAGGTCCATGGTGCTTCTAGTAAAATGGCAGCGTGGACTGGACATCAACTTCTTCTCCTCATCAAAGGCACTTGTGTTGGTTGTGGAGAACTGTGAACTCAATTTTGGTACTTTCCAGTGAGTTCCAAAAACCTCAACACATTGTCTCAGACAAGGAAATTACTCTGTGTTCATAATGGCTTACCATGATTTCAAGTTCCAACTTCTCATTATTTCTCATAGAATACAGCTTTCTATCACTCCCTGGCCTCCTGGCTAGGACCGAGTGCAGACTGCAGCATTCCAATATACTCAAAGAACCTGAGAATACCACAGGATGTAGTTGAAAGGAAGCTATAAAAGCAGCAGAGCCAGAGCAGGCCATCCATACCTACTTCCTGTCTATATGCTACCCTAACAGTTTTCAGAAAAATATTAGGAAACATTACTACTTTTCCAACAAAGAATTCACATCAGCGGCAAATCCAGCATATTCTCAGTTTGTAAATGGTAAATACCTAATCCTTCGTGTTTTCCTGACTTTATAACATGTTCGCCCTGATCCATTTGGGTAAACAGGTTTTCCCCGCTGTATGGCTGGTTATGCGCTAGCATGTGAAAGAGAGAGGAGGCGTGGCTCCGGGAATCTCTGTCACAGCTGCAACTCTCGCTTGGACACCTGAAGAGAATCTCGCTCTAATGCCATCCTCGGAGATGCAAGCTGAAGCTCTTCCTTTGTTAAGGCACCTCTAAAGCATGGAAGATGAGGCCAGTAGTGTGCTGGAAGCTATCTCAGAGGGTCACCATGCCCTCTTATTTAGACTGGGTTTTCATTCCAGGCATGGAAGAGCAAATATAGCCATTAGCCAACTGGAGAATGTCATTCGGTTTCATTATTTCGGCAATGAATAGAGTAAGAAATCAAGATCACTGCAATACAAAACCAACCACAACCAGAACTATTGAGCCATGTCAAATGCTGTATAAGAAAGTTGTCAAGCACACTTTTTTGATACTGTAGTTATTATTTGCTATTTATTATGTTTGAAGTTATAAAATTATGTGAATATATCTTTATATTTCATTTTGCTTTATATTCTTTGTTCTATTATATAATTTTTCCACAGATTTCTCTTATTTTATACTTTAAAAAGTATACTCTGTCACTAATCAAAATGCTAATTAAAATATCATATAGTTCACTGAAATGTGAACATTAATAAATTAAACATTTATCCTCCACTGAAATTATGATAATCATATTGATATATTTCAGCTTTAAAATCATTTT
>PVIY010046349.1:0-18530 GCA_004026745.1 Myrmecophaga tridactyla | reverse complement strand
GAAATGAAACAAAGTGTCAATGGCTGAGAGATTCCAGACAGAGTCAAGAGGATATCCTGGAGGTTATTCTTATGCATTAAGTAGATATTACCTTGTTAATCAAGATGTAATGGAGAGGCTGGAGGGAACTGCCTGAAAATGTAGAGCTGTGTTCCAGTAGCCATGTTTCTTGAAGATGATTGTATAATGATATAGCTTTCACAATGTGACTGTGTGATTGTGAAAACCTTGTGTCTGATGCTCCTTTTATCTACCTTGTCAACAGTCAAGTAGAACATATAGAATAAAAATAAATAATAGGGGGAACAAATGTTAAAAAAAAAAAAAAAGAAGAAGAAGAAGAAGAACACAACAGAGGAAGACTGGACAGAAGGATCTGGAAGAATAAAGAGGCCCAGTTCTCCAACTCACATTTTGACCTTTCTCAGCTTCTGACTCATTATGGTGGCTCTCCAGTCAGACATCTACCTACCTTCAAACCTCTACTTTTCCTATGCTCTGGAACAAATTTCCTAATCTCTCCATCTCCTCTTTGTCATGCTCAAAATTAGATGTTCAATGGAGCTAATAATGCCTGCCTCTGAGAGAATATTGTGAGGATTATATGAGATAAATTATGTTATTTAAAAGCATGTTTTAGCTTGAGACCCTGTGCAGTATAAGGTTCCAGTGCAGGTTTATTGAAATGAAGTACATTCAGTTCACTCCTGCAAATTTAGTACCTGTCCTAGAGCTTGCTTTGAAGTTTAGCTTGTAATTATTCAGTAATTTACAACAACCATAATATACAGAGCACTTTACAATTTATAGAAACTTTCTTATTTGGTATTACTATGCAGAAGTCTGGGAGCCTGGGGTATGACAGAAAGGATAATAAGTCTCATTTTACATATGAAAAACATGAAGTTTAGTTAGAGACAAATCCATAAACAACTGACTGTAGTCTCTTATGGCAAGTGCTTTGGCAGAGGCAAGTACGAGAACATAAGGAATTCCCTTTTTTTGTTTTGCTTGTTTTTGTTCTAGTAAAGTAAGTTGGATGCCTGATGTACATCTGACTCTTTTATTCCCTTTGTCTCTTAGACTTTTTTATACTTACTCCTCACATCTAAAGAACACTCTTGCTTAATTTTAGTGTTAGTACTAAATATTGGATATATTCTTTCCTTTGTTCTGGGGAACTTAACATGGCTGAGGCATCCTCAAAGTCCAGGAATACAAACTTCTTCTCACCAGAGGTCCCTAGTGGACATCCTCAGCACTAAAGCAGACATCACTGTCCCAAATGCCAACAAGGGCCAGGTAGGAATGAGGAGTCTGGTGGGGTCTTCAGCAAACTGGAGCTGGTATTCCCATCATAAGATGGCAGTTCGACTCATCTCCAAGATACTGAGGCTTTAAGATGCTTAAGAGCAGTATTTCCAAATCTTTTACTGACTGAAAATAGGGGATTTTTAAAAGTGAAACCTCTTGATTTGAATTGGCACCAATTCAAATAGTTGGAAATTGAGGAACTAGAAATGGCTAAAAGGCACATGAAAAGATGCTCAATTTCACTAACTATTAGGGAAATGCAAATCAAAACCATAATGAGATATCATCTCATACTCAATAGCATGGCTATTTCCCAAAAAAAAACAGAAAATTACAAAGGCTGGACAGGATGTGGAGAAAGAGGCACATTTATTCACTGTTGGTAGGAATGTCAAAACTGTGGAAGGCAGTTTGGTGGTTCCTCAGGAAGCTAAGTATAGAATTGCCATATGATCTGGCAATACCATTGCTAGGTATCTCTTCAGAGGACACGAGGGCAAGGACACAAATGGACGTTTGCACACCAATGTTTATAGCTGCATTATTTACAATTGCCAAGAGATGGAAACAGCCCAAATGTCCATCAATAGATGGCATATACATACGATGGAATATTATGCAGCTGTAAGACAGAATAAAGTTATGAAGTATGTAACAACATGGATGGACCTTGAAGACATTATGCTGAGTGAGATTACCCAGAAACAAAATGACAAATATTGTATGGTCTCCCTGATATATGAACTAACATTAATGAATGAACTTGGGGAATTTCAGTTAAGAACAGTGACCATCAGGAGATAGAAATAGGGTAGATATTGGGTAATTGGAACTGAAGGAATACAAATTGTGCAACAGGACTGATTGCAAAACTTCAGAAATGGATAGCACAGTACTATCTAAGTGTGAGAATGATATAGGGAGGAGGGCTGGGGGCACAAATGAAACCAGAAGGAAAGATAGACAATAAAGGCTGAGATGGTGTAATCTAGGAATGCCTAGAGTGTACAATGATAGTGACTAAATGTACAAATTTAAAAATGTTTTTGCATGAGGAAGAACAAAGTAATCTCAATATTAAGGGTGTTGAAATAGATGGTCATTAATATTTTTAAGCTTTAACTTATGTGTGAGACTAAAGCAAAAAAAAGTCTATATGGAACAAAATTTATATTTTGACTACTGCATTTCCTAATATAACTTATATGGACAGTTTAATTGAACACCATAAGTACATGTAACCTTGAATAGGCCATGTAATTTTGTAGGTTTGTCCAGAGTGATGCCCTGATAAATCCCAGAGCGATTTGAACAGTGAATAAAAAAGTATTTGCAGAGTCCCCTTGGGGGAATGGTGAGAAAGGGAGAAAATTCAACTTCCCCATTTGGAGAATCCCTGATATTCTCACAAGCAGTGGAGACAACCAAATCAATAGGCCAAGCCCTCAATCTTGGGGTTTCTTCATATGAAATTTATCCTTGCAAAGGACAGTCTAAGCCTACTTAAAATTAGGCCTAAGAGTACCCCCAGAGAACCTCTTTTGTTGCTCAGATGTGGACTGTCTCTCTCTCTCAGCCAACACGGCATGCAAACTCACTGCCCTCCCCCTCTCTACGTGGGACATGACTCCTGGGGTATAAATCTCCCTGGCAGTGTGGGTAGAAATCCTAGAATGAGCTGGGACTCAGCAGCAAGGGATTGAGAAAACCTTCTTGACTAAAAGGCAGAAGAGAGAAATGGGACAAAATAAAGTGTCAATGGCTGAGAGTTTTCAAACAGAGTAGGGAGTTTATCCTGAAGGTTATTCTTATGCATTATATAGATATTCCCTTTTTAGTTTAAGGTGTATTAGGTTAGAGGGAAGTGCCTGAAACTGTAGAGCTGTATCCAGTAAGCCATGTTTCTTGAAGTTGATTGTATAATGATATAGCTTTCACAATGTGACTGCTGATTGTGAAAACCTTCTGTCTGTTTCTCTTTTATCTACTGTATGGACAGATGAATAAAACATATGGATTAAAAATGAATAAGTAATAGTGGGAACAAATGTTAAAATTTAAAAATATATATTGGGTAGATGGAAATACTAGTGGTCAATGAGAGGGAGGGGTAAGGGGTATGGTATGTATGAGTTTTTTCTTTTTTCTTTTTATTTCTTTTTCTGGAGTGAAGCAAATGTTCTAAAAAATTATCATAGTGATCAATATACTACTATGTGATGATATTGTGAGCCATTGATTGTACACTATGTATGGAATGTTTGTAGTTAAGAATGTATTTGCTTGTACATTGTTCTATCAATAAAAAAATGTTTTTGCATGAGGAAGAACAAAGGAATCTCAATATTGCAGAGTGTTGAAAATAAATGGCCATTCATATTTTAAAACTAAGAAAAAAAACACTGAGACCCATATAACACACATCTTCACATATTCCTGCCCAATGGTTAAAAGAAAAATTAACATCTTCCTTCCCATGACTAACTTGGTACATAAATTTTCTGTTCATTCATAAATGAAGGAAGCAAGTATTGCTAAATTCGTCTATTTTTCTTCTTCTTTTTAAAGTGCAACATTTAAGCATGATCTATCCCAGGAAATTAGGAGGCAGAGAAGATGGGAACCTGCTCACTGTCTGTATGGGAGGTCAGTTAAGAGGTCCTACCACTCCAACTGCCCCCCCAGACACCACTCACTACTCCCAGGACCCTTTCTATCCACCTGCTTTTATCCTGTGACTCAAAATGACACCTAGCAGCTGGGATCTTAGAGAGATGGCTAAGTAACCAGAGGTCTCCAGCTGTCTCTGATGAGCTCATGGGACTACTGGCTTCATAGACATGGCTGTTCCTGGTAAGGCAAGAAAGGTAAGTAAGTTCTTATAATGGTATCAGAGAACCTCACCTCTGAAGGTCCCAGCTAATTGAACCAAAAAAGGGGATCTGACCGGGGGCAGTCAATTGGTAGTATGGCCAACATATGATGATTGGTTTATCCCAAGAGATGTCCAACAGATTGAACCAATGAGTTCAGTAACATGAACTAGACCAGGATTAATTCACAAACAATTTCCCGGTTGCCAGAGCCTTATTAACTATCATCAATTATCAATCAATTTGAAATGCCTTTGGTTAATTTCCTATAACCATAATGCACTACTGTTACAAAAAGTTTCTTCTATTTTTAACATTATCACAATTCTTTATTAGTACATATTGAATCAAAATAATGTATTTATATATTTTGATAAACAATTAGTAAACATAAAGAATAAAATTTTACTGGAAAACATCTCAGTGAAATGGAAGGTGTGTTTTTTTTTATTCTGTATTAATTCATTTAATCCTGGGAGAGTGTAACATTGCCAGAAGAAGACCAAGTTCAGCATGAATTCTATTTCTATTTGTTTCATTTATTTCTTTATCGTAATTTTTAAAGTTGTTCAAACAAATAAATATATGGGAATGGGAGTTGTTTTTGTTTTTTAATAACAATGACAATTTTTTAAGCCTTTTCCAGGTAAATTGCCGAAAACCACAAGGTAATTATTATCAGTGTTGTTCAATGGTCTGTCAACTGCTGACTCCATTAGCTTTCTTCCTCAGTTTTGCTGAAAGCAAACACACACACAAATATCACTTAGGTGGTTCCACTCTAAAGACGGAGAACAATTATACAAGATCTCCTCATACTCTTCCCCAACCTTGGAAGATGGTTATGCATTTTCATAAACATCCCTCATATTCCACTTTCCTCCTAGGATCTATGATCATTTCAGTTACTTCCTGTCCAGTACCAAGTTCTGCCCCACTCCTCCACCTACTGCCACATTCCTAACAACAGATGCATTGATTCCATCACCATTTGGTGTATACTGTGACCACCAGTTCATAATTTCCTCTCTAGGGTAAATGAGGTTTTTAATGAGGTTTTTAATGTCTTCTGCCCTTTAGTTTTCTATCAAGATCATCCTTAAATGTCAAGTTTCACTAATTTATCAGTCATAGTTGATGCCTTTCCCCCTAGATTGTGCAACCTCACCTAGGAAGGTTCATCTGTAACCATCACTTGAGCAACAGCTTAAGTCCTTGCAGCTAGGAGTCTTTGTATTCAGAAGAAAGGACCCCTCACCCAGCAAGCCATACTAATGCAGGAGGGGTGGGGCAAGCAGCAACCCTGACTTATTTCCCACCATGGGGTGTGTACTTGTCACCTTTCAGCTGGAGGAGACACCACTCACTGCTGGGGTTTCTGTGGGTCTGCAGCTGTTGGCAGGAAATAGAACCACTCCCTCAGCCCCCTCTCAAAGAAATGTAAACCCTGACACTTCAAGACAGAGGGCATTGCCCTACAGCATCACTGAATCTCCTCTCAATCTATACCTCCTAAATGTCAGCAGTTTTTCCATTTATTTTTGCTCATTTCTCCAGCACAAGTTCTGTGGTCCTTGTGCACTCATCATTTGCCTACTATGGTTTCCTGTCTAGAGAGAGAAAAACTGAGATCAAGGGCATCCCTCCCTACAGGTTCCCCCTTCTGTCATTACGTGCCCAGCCTTCACTCCTAGACCAGGGTTTTCTGCCTCAACCTGAGATCACTCCTGCCTCTGACCAGAATGGGAAAGAGCTAGTGCAATGGGTAGAATAAGCATTTATTTTACATAACTGTTTATTTGGAATCCACACAGTTTTACCAAAGCATGGAGGAAGAGCCAATGAAAGGCCCTGACCCCCCTCAAGTTCACCACCTATTGGGGGAAACAGACATGAAAATGACCCTTATATTCAGCGCAATGAGTGTTACATGAGAATAAACCTAGCACAGCACCATTCACCCCACCAGGAAGACGAAGGTAGAGCAGGTACAGTAGGGGTATCTGCCTTTAGGATCTGATCCATGGGCTAAATTATGAAATAGAAGTTGGGAAGAGAAAGTAAAAGGGACATCCAACTCCAGGGACCCAGCCTATGCATAGCGGATGGCTCTTAGCCTCTGCAGTTAGTGGGATACGGAGAACCCCAGAACTGGGAAGGGATTCCTGCACATGGTAACAGCAGGGGAAATTAACACAGGAGATTTGAAAGACAAATCAAGGTGGATGCAGGAGGTGGAAACTCTTTTAGAATAAGGTCTGAAAATTATACTAGCAGGGGAGATATGAACCACTTGTGAATCTTGTTGCACAGTAGTGGAAGAAGATTCAATCCAAGCAGTGAGAAATTGTCCAAATTTTAAAGGTAAAAGGGTAGAGTGAGGAAAAGGAAAGCCTTCTGCCCCTGCTTCACTCCCCACTGACAAATGGTCTATAGGGAGAGGGAGGGGAGGTAGGAAAGCTGTAATGAGACTAGCTAAAGGCTGTGTCAATTTCCAAGGGCATAAAAGCAGGCTAAAGACTTGCAATTTCTAAGGAAAATGATATGATTTAGGAAAATAGAGAGTCTTGATGCTTTGGGGGCATGGATTGAAAGGACAAACTGGAAGATGGGGAGAAGGTGGTAGAGTGAGGAAAGGAGAGGTTTTCTGGGGGGACCATCCCCACCAGTCAAGGAACCATCCCCATGGTAATATCTGGAGGTCTGAGAAGTGAGGGCCAGGAAAAAGTAGACCAAGAGCACGATTGCTACTCTGTAGAGTTTCTAGTCTCTCAGTGGGACTCTGGATTGAAAAATGAATGGAAACTTCTGATCCTGGCATTTGTTCTCTTGATAGAAACAGGAAAACCAACCCTACACACATGCCTTTCACCCCATCCCATGACTCAAGCCAGGACTCTAACACAAATCTATCTGTCCTCAAAGTCCACGACCTTTCCATTGTACCTGCCTCAGCTCCTTCTAGTGAGCAACTTTTTAGGTGGTCAAAATTGCAGTGAATGTTTTAATGTGCCTCTTCCTGGAAACTTCTTCAAATATTTACCTGGTTCACTCCCTCACTGCATACAGGTCTGTGACCAAAGATTACTTGATCCGAAAAATGGTGTATGTAAAATAGTCCCCCTAATCATTCCTCTCTATCCTTTTACCTTCTTTCACTTTTCTTCATAGAACTTACTTTACTGCATTTGTGCCTATGTCCCTAGTCTTCAAACCCACTACTAGATGAACTGTCCATTCTCCCATTTAAGACTAGCCTTTTAAATATAACAAAATAGAAAGGATAAAAGTTAAAGAATGGAAAAAGATATATCATGAAAACATCAATCAAAGGAAAGCTGGATTGGTGATATTAATATCAGATAAAGTAGAGTTCAGGACAACAAAAAATTAGCAGGGATAGAGAGGATCATTTATGCAATAATGAAAGGGTCAATTCACAAGATGATACCCTACATTTGTGTGCACCAAATAACAGAATTACAAAACATGGGAAGCAAAAACTGACAGAACTAAAAAGACAAAAAGACAAACCAAAATTATAGTTGGAGACTTCAACATCCCTCTCTCAACAATTGATAGAACAACTTTCGGTGGAAAATCAGCAAGGATTTAGAAAAACTCAATGCCACCATCAGAATCTAATAAAAATTTGGAACACTTTGCCCAGCAAAAGAATATAAATTCTTTTCAAGTTTTCATAGAATATATCCCAAAAGGGAGCATATGCTGATCCATAAAACAAAGTTTAAAAATTGAAACAAAGCATGTTCCCTGACCACAATTCGGATAAAACTAAAAATCAATAACAGAAACACAACAGGGAGCTTTTCAAAGCTTGGAGGCTAAATAACACACTTCTAAATAATTCATGCATCAAAGAGGAAGTCTCAAGGAAATTTAAAAACACATAGAATTGGGGCAGGCCACTGTGGCTCAGTGGCAGAGTTCTTGCCTGCCATGCCAGAGACCTGGGTTTGATTCCCAGTGCCTGACTATACAAAACAAAACAAACAAACAAACAAAAAACCTGAAATTGAACAAAAATGAAAGTACAACCTATTAAAATTTGTGGGAAACAGCTAAAGCAGTGCTGAGAGGAAATTTGTAGCACTAAATGCTTACATTAAAAAAGAGGAAACGTCTCAAATCAATAATTTAAACTCCCACTCAGGAAAGCCCAGGAAAAAAAAAGAACAAAATAAACCAAAAGTAACCAAAAGGAAGGAAATAATAAAGAGCAAAAATCAATGAAATTGAAGAGAGAAAAGAAATTGAGAAAATTGATGAAACAACTGTCTTCCAAATGATCAACAAAATTGACAAATTGCTAGAATTACTGTGGTAGTTAGATTCAGTTGTCAACTTGGCCTGGTGAACGTGCCTAGTTCTGTTGCTGTGGACATGAGCCAATGGTACCTGAACCTCATCTGTTGCTCATTACATCTGCAGCTAAGAGGCGTGCCTGCTGTAATGAATGATGTTTGATTTAATTGGCTGGTGCTTAAAAGAGAAAGCTCAATGTGGCACAGCCAAAGCAGCTCAGCATACCTCATCTCAGCACTCGCAGCTCAGCCCAGGCCTTTGGAGATGCAGAAAGAAGCCACCTTGGGGAAAGATGTTGGAACCCAGAAGCCTGGAGAGGCAGGCAGAGATCACCTTAAACCTTCCCATGTAAGAAAGAACCTCAACCCAAAGTTAGCTGCTTTCCTCTGAAGAACTATACATTAACTAAATAAATCCCCTTTTATTGAAAGCCAATCCATCTCTGGTGTGTTGCATTCTGGCAGCTAGCAAACTATAACAATTACTGACAAAGAGAGAGAAAAAATACAAATTACCAATATCAGTAATGAACCTGGGATATCAACTCAGACCCTGCAGACATCAAAGAAATAACAAGATAACACTATAAGGAACTCTACATATATAAATTTAACTTAGATGAAATGGGCAAATTCCCCAAAAGCAAAAAATACCAAAATTCACTGAATATAAAGGAGATCATCTGAATTGCCCTATAACTACTAACGAAATTAAATTCATAACTTAAAAACTCCCCCAAAGGAATTGTTTCACCAGATAACTTTATCAAATATTTTTTAAGAGTTAGCACTAATTCTATAGTCTCTTCAAGGAAAGAGAAGAGAAAGGGATACTTCATGAAAGTAGTATTGCCCTGACACCAAAACTCATAGAAAAACAACACACAAACAGAAAGAAAGAAAAACTACAGACCAACATTATTCATGAATACCGATGCAAATACCATTAACAAAATATTAACAAATAAGATTTAGCAATATATACACCATAACCAAGTGGGTTTATTTGAGGGATTTAAGTCTGGTTCAATATTCTAAAGTCAATCATTTGGGACTCCCAAGTCAAATAGTCCAAGCCCTTGATCTTGAGGCTTGCTCTTGTGAATCTTATTTATATAGCAGAGAAGCTTAGCCTACCTATAGTTATGCCTAAGAGTTACTTCCAGGTGGCCTCTTTTGTTGCTCAGATGTGGCCTCTCTCTCTCTCTCTCTCTCTCTCTCTCTCTCTCTCTCTCTCTCTCTCTCTCTCTCTCTCTCTCTCTGTCTCTCTCTCTCAGCCCAGCGCTGCAAGCGAAATCATTACCTTCCTCCCTATGTGAGACATGACATCCAGGGGTGAAAGCCTCCCTGGCAACATGGGATATGACTCCCAGGGATCAACCTGGCCCTGGCACAGTGGGACTGACAATACCTTCCTGACCAAAAGGGGGAAAGGAATTGCAGCAAATAAGATATCAGTGTCTGAGAGAGTTCAAATAGAGTCGAGAGGCTACTCTGGAGGCTACTCATAAGCAAGCTACAATTAGACATTGCTACTCATCATGGTTTGCCAAACCCCAAGCAAAACCATTCCTGGCAGCTCTAAAGAACACCTAGGGCATTATCTGAGATTCTACAAAGATTCCATGTGCTGTGATTACTTTCCAGAAAACTACAAACTCCAGATGGGTTCCTAGGCCAGGTAAGTCCTGAAACCCAGAGGAGCCAGCCCCTCTAGAACATCAACTAGTTACATCCCCCTATCCTATATTATTGACAGCTCTTTGCAGTATGAAAAAGTTAGAATGGGCATAGCCTAAATATCCCCAGAGATTGGAAGAAAGATTAAAGGAGAAGGTGGAGTTACACAGAGAAAATAGGATTTAACAAATGAGTATGACTGCTGAATCATTATATTGATATTTCTTTTAGTGTCCCATATCTTGAAGTGGCCTGAAGGATAAATCTAAAACTGTGAAATTGCAACCCTACCAAACTCTGAAATCTGTTCTACAACTAATTGTTGCAGTGTGCTTTGAAATTTATTGCTTCTTTGTATACATGTTATTTTTCACAATAAAAATAAGATAAGCAGCAATAGTAATATTAGATAAAATAGGTTCCTGAAATCAAAATTTGAAAATGTTTAGTAACATAGGTCATTCTATAGCAAAGTTTATATTTGTAATAACTTTCTACTTGATAGACAATGTACACAGTTTTGATAGTTAATCAAATGGTGTTTAAGCTAGTGTTTAATATTTTGAATTTAAGAAACTGAAATCTGTATCTGTAGATTTCTTTCCTTGTTTCCTTTCATTTTAAATTGGTTTATGAGACATATTGTACAAACACAGGTTTTACAATGATTTTTCAGATATTTTATTTAAATATGCCTATGGAGAAGCTAAATAAGATATCCATTTTTGGTGGTTATGATTTTCATATGTTCACTATAAAAACATTTGCATCTTTATATTTTCCTGAAATAAAAAAATTTGAAAATGAACAAAAGTCAATCATTGCAATTAACCATATTAACAGGCTATGATTATATTAACATGCATGATTATATCAACTGATGCAGAAAATGCCTTTGACAAAATTCAACATCTATTCATGATTTTTAACGATAAAAAAACTCTTAGAAAATTAGGAATAGCAGGGAACATCTTCAGCTTGATAAAGGGATTCTACAAAAACCCTACCACAAATATTATACTTAAGATTGAAAGACTGAATGCTTTTTTCACATGATAAGAACAAGGCAAGGATGTTTGTTCTTACCAATCTTCTTCAATATGGTACTGGAAATTCTAGCCCATGCAATAAAGTAAGAAAAAGAAATAAAAGTCATAGCAATCAGGAAGGAAGAAATAAAACTCTCCCTATTTGCATATGGCATGATTGTCTATGTAGAAAATCCCAAGAAAACTCTTAGAACTAATAAGTGAGTTATTACTATTACTAGGACTAACAAATGAGGAAGGCCACAGGATACAAAATCAACTGTATTTTTATATAATAGCAATAATATGGGGACACAAATTTAAAATACAATACTATTTCCAATTGCTAAAAAAATGAATATTCAACAAAATGTGCTCAGGATTTGTATGTTACAAACTACAAAGTGCTGATGAGAGAAATCAGAGCAATCTAAATAACTAGAGAGATCTATTGTGCTCACTAATTGGAAAACTCAACATAATAAAGATGTCAATATTACCAAAATTACATGGACGTAATGCAGTTACTATGAAAATTCCAGCAAGATTTCTATAGATATAGACAAGAGTACTCTAAAAATTTTTATGTAAAGACAAAGGAGCTAGAACAGTGAAAACAATTTTGAAAAAGAATAAAGTAGAAAGAACTAATCTGACAAATTTCAAGATTTATTATACAGCTATGGTAACTGAGGTGGCTTAGAGTTATATATCCCAGAAAAACATGTTCATAGTCTTTAATCCATCCCTCTGGGTGTGAACCCAGGGTAAATAGGACTTTCTGATGAGGTTATTTCAGTTAAAGTGTGGCTCAACTGAATCAGGATGTGTCTTAATCCTATTAATGGAGGCCTTATAGAGAAAGCCACAAAAAGAGAAAGACATGGGGAGAAGCAAGAAGCTGGAAGTCAAGAGAACCCAGAAGATAAAGAAGACACCACCATGTGCATTGCCATGTGACAAAAAAGCCAAAGACCAAGGATCACAACCAGCCAGCTCCAGAATGCCACAGTGTTCAGAAAGAAAGCTTTGCCTTGTTGATGTCTTGGCTTTGGACTTGTAGCCTCAAGACAGTGATCCAGAAAATTCCCATTGTTTAAGCCAACCCACTTTATGTCATTTATTTTAGCAGCTGGAAAACTAAAGCAGTAATCAAGACTGTACAGTATTAGCAGAAGGATAGACACATATATCAATGGAGCAGAGTAGAGAACTCAGAAATAGGCCTGCCCAAATATGCCCAATTGATTTTTTCACAAAGGTGCAGTTCAATGGAGAAAAGACTGTATTTACAATAAGTAGTTTTATGGTAATTAGACAATTGTTGGCAAAGAAACAAAAAGAACCTCAATCTAAGTCTCACACTTCATAAAAAAACAAATCCTCAAAATGGATCATGAACTTCAATGTAAAACTATTTAACTTTTAGAAAACAAAACTCAGGAGAATGTTATCAGGATCTAGGATTAAGCAACAAATTCTCAGCCTACAGCATAATCCATAATAGGAAAAATAGATAAATTGGACTTCATCAAAACTAAAACTTTTGCAACAAAAATACCTTGTTTTTTGAAGAGGATGAAATGACCAGGTTCAGAGTAAGGAAACATATTTGCAAACCACAAAGGACTAATATCAAGAATAATTTTTAACTCTCAAAACTCAATAATAATATAAAAAAGCAAACAATTTTCTAACTAGAAAATGGGCCAAAGACATGAAGAGACATTTCATCAAAGAAAATACACAGATGACAAATAAGCACATGAAAAGATGTGGTATCCACAATTGGATAACACTACACACCCATCAGAATGTCTGAGATAAATAGTGACAAGCAAATACTGGCAAGGATGCAGAGAAACTGGGTCACTGATATATTGCTGATGGGAATGTGAAGTGTACAGCCACTGTGAAAAGCAATTTAGCAGTTTCTTTTAAAACTAGAGCATGCAACTACCATACAACCCAGCAATCACAATCCTTGAGAATTTACCCCAGAGAAATGAGAGCTTAGGTTCACACACATGCACATACACACACACACACACACACACACACACACACACACAAACCGTATATGAATGTTTATAGCAGCTTTATTGGTAATAACCCAAACTAGAAACAATACAGATATTCTTCAACAGATGAATGGTTAAACAAACTGTGATACATCCATACCATGGAGCACTACACAGCAATGGAAAGAAATGAACTATCATTATGCACACCAACCTGGGTGAATCTCTGGTGAATTATGCTGAGTGTAAAAAAGCCAATTCCAATCACACACTGTATGATCCCACTTATATAACATTCTTGAAATCACAAAATTATAGAAATGAAGAACATATTTGTGGTTGCCTGGGACTAAGGAGGGGGGCATGACTATCAAAGAGAAACAGAAGGGAACTTTGTAGTGATGGAAATGTCCAACTCTATAAATGTCAATATCCTTATTGCGATATTATTACTATAGTTTCGCAACAAGTTACATTTGGGAAAAACTGAGTAAACAGCACACCGGACTTCTCTGTGTTATTTCTTGCAACCACATGTAAATATACAATCATTCTAAATAAAAGCTTGATTAAAATAAAATAAAATCGAAAAGAAATCGCAAAGCATTAATTTTAAAACCTCTTTTCTAAATCACAACCTAATTTCTCTGTTCTCCCTCACATCAAAACTCTTCGGACAAATTTTCTTCCATGCTTTCTGTCACCAATGTCTCTCTTTCTACTCTCTCTTAATTGTGCTGTGCCAGTTTGGGACTATTATGTACCCCAGAAAAGTCATGTGCTAATTCTGGTCTAATCTTTGGGGCCAGACCTGTTGTTTAGGGTGTGAAACTTTTATTGGATTGTTTCCATGGAGATGTGACACACCCAGCTGTGGGTGTGAACTTTTGGTTAAATGGAGATGTGACTCTACCCATTCAAGGTGGGTCTTGATTAGTTTAGTAGAGTCCTTGCAAAGGGGAAACATTTAGGAGAAACCTCAGATGCAGATGGTTGGAGAAAATTTGCTTCCAATCTGACAGAGACACAGATGTTTGGAGACGCTTGGAGTGCCAACAGAGAGAGCAGATGCCTAGACATTGGCAGAACCTAGCAGATAGCACCGTGTGCCTTTCTATGAGATGCTAAGCAAGCCAGAACCAAGAGTTGTGTCCTGGAGGAGCTAAGTGATGACCCACAGACTCTTAGAGAAGAAACCACTGGTATCAGAAATTGGAAGCAACAGAACCAGGAACAAGCACCAGCAGATGCTAGCCATACACCTTCCCATGTGACAGACATCAGCCTTTCTTGAATCAAGGTATCGCTTTCTGGATGCCTTAGTTTGGACAGTTTTCTGGCCTTAGAACTGTACATTTGTAATGTAATAAGTTCCCTTTATTAAAGCCATTCGATTTCTGGTATATTGCATTCTCTCACTTTTAGCAAACTAATATATGCACTCAAACTTTTGTCTGAATGTTTTCACCAAAATGCTCTGGCCACTGTCATTAATAACATTGCTAACCCCTGTAATCAGTCCCTGGTTCTCATCTTACTTGACCCATCCACAAATAGCATTTGAGACATTTCTTTTTTTTTTTCTCTTTTTTTTTTTTTTTACATGGGCAGGCACCGGGAATCAAACCCGGGTCCTCTGGCATGACAGGCAAGCGTTCTTGCTGCTAAGCCACTGTGGCCTGCCCGCATTTGAGACATTTGACACAATTGATCAACTCTTCCTGGCAATACTGTCTTGCTTTGGCTTCCAGAATGCCTCACTTCCTTGATTTTCTTCCTATCTCACTGGCTTCTCCTTCTCCTTCTTTGCTGGCTCTTTCTTTTCCTAAACTCTTGATGTTGGAGCATCCTAGGGCTCAATCCTTGGACTTTTCATTGTTCTGTCTTTAATCACTCTGTGAGCTCATTCAGGCTCATGGTTTTAAATATCATCCATCTGCTGAGGACCTTGAAATTTAGATTCCCAGTCTGGACATCTTTCTTCAACTCCAGAGTGTATGTCTGTTTATCTAACATTTCCATTTGCATATCAACAAATATCTCAAAAGTAACATGTATAAAATTGACCTCTTGACTTCCACCCAAATCATGCTCCTTCTCAGGCTTCTCTATCTTGCTTTATGGAATCTTCATCCTGCTAGTGTCCCAGGCCCAAAACAAAGCCTTGGATCATCCTTGACTCCTTTCTTTCTCTAACTTCTCACATTAAATCCAACAGCAAATCCTGCCCACTGTACCATCAAAATATGTCAAAGATCCAACACTGTGTCACGATCCTTAGCCAATGTCTATTCATACCCTTTGCTGAATTTTTTTTTTTTGCATAGAATGCAGTTGGAATTTTTATTCTGATTGCATTAAATCTGTAAATCACTTTGGGTAGTTATGACAACTTAACAATATTAATTCTTCCAATCCATGAACATGAAATATCTTTCCATTTATTTAGGTCTTTAATTCCTTACAGTAATGATTTCTGCTTTTCTATGTACAAGTCCTTTACATCCTTGGTTAGTTGTTTTTTTTAAAGCAGTTTTTTGAAATATGTTCACATATTATACAGCCCATCCAAAGTGTACAATCCAAGTCTCATAGTATATTCACAGAGTTGTGTAGTCATTGCCACAGTCAGTTTTAGAACAGTTTCATTACTCCAAAAAGTAAAACTCCATACCCTCTATACCTCCTTATTGATGCTTAACATCAGTGTGGCACCTGTGTTACAACTGAAGAAAGAATATTAAAATATTACTGTTAACTGTAGTCCATAGTTTGCGTTGGTATATATTTTCCTATATACTATCTTGTTAACACCTTGCAATAGTGATGTATGTTTGTTCTAGTTCATGAAAGAACATTCTTACATTTGTACTATTAACTTCAGTCATCGTCCTCATCAAGGATCACTATTATTATATAGCCCCAAGTTTTATTCTCTAGCTTTCTTCTAGTGACATACAGGACGCTCATCTTCCCCTTTCAGCCACAGTCACATGCGTAATTCAGTGCTGTTAATTATGCTCACAATAACCTGTACCTGTCCCCTCTGACCATCCCCAAGCATTTACATCAACCTAATTAAAAACTCTGCACAAATTAAGCATCGGCTCACCATTCTCTACCATCATTGTATCTCTTGGTAACCTATATTCCAGATATTAATACTAAGAGTGTGCTTATTATACTTAGTCCATATTAGTGAGATAATACAATATTTGTCCTTTTCTGGTTGGCTTATTTCACTCAACATAATGTCCTCAAGGTTCATCCATGTTGTTGCTTGCATCAGGACTTCCTTTTTACAGCTGGATAATACCCCATTCTAGGTATATATAATATTTTGTTTTATATTCCTACCAGCAGTGAAATAAGCATTCCTATTTTTTTTATTTTAACATTTGTTCCCCCTATTATTTATTTTTATTCCATATGTTCTACTCGTCTTTTGACAGCGTAAATAAAAGGAGCATCAGACACAAGGTTTTCACAATCACACAGTCACATTGTGAAAGCTATACCATTATTCAATCATCCTCTAGAAACATGGCTACTAGAACACAGCTCTACATTTTCAAGCAGTTCCCTCCAGCCTCTCCATTACATCTTGGATAACAAGGTGATATCTACTTAATGCATAAGAATAACCTCCAGGATAACCTCTCAACTCTGTCTGGAATCTCTCAACCATTGACACTTTGTCTCATTTCACTCTTCCCCCTTTTGGTCGAGAAGGTTTTCTCAATCCCTTGATGCTGGGTCTCAGCTCGTTCTAGAGTTTTTCTCAATCCCTTGATGCTGAGTCTCAACTCATTCTAGGATTTCTGTCCCACATTTGCCAGGAAGGTCCACACCCCTGGGAATCATGTCCCACATAGACAGGGGGAGGGTGGTGAGTCTGCTTGTTGTGTTGGCTGGAGAGAGAGGCCACATCTGAGCAACAAAAGAGGTTCTCTTGGGGGTGACTCTTAAGCCTAATTTTAAGTAGGCTTGACCTATCCTTTGTGGGGTTAAATTTCATATGAACAAACCCCAAGACTGTGGGCTCAGCCTATAGCTTTGGTTGTGCACACTGCTTGTGAGAATATCAAGAATTCAGCTTGGGGAAGTTGAATTTTCCCCCATTCTCACCATTCCCCAAAGGGGACGTTGCAAATACTTTTCCACTCACTGATCAAATCACTCTGTGATTCATCGGGGCATCACTCTGGACAAACCAACAAAATCTCATGTCCTACCCAAGGTTCCATGTACTTAGGTTGTTCAACCAACTATCTACATAAGTTATATTAGGAGATGCACTAGTTAAAATATAAATTTTGTACCAAATAAACACTTTTTTGCTTTAGTCTCACACATAAGTTGAAATTTTAAAATATTAATTACCATCTATTTTCAGCACCCTACAGTAATGACATTCCTTTGTTCTTCTTCATGCAAAAACATTTTTAAAATTTGTACATTTAGTCACTATCATTATACACTGTAGGCATTCCTAGATTATATCATCTCAATCTTTATCGTCTATCTTTCTTTGTGATTTCATTTATGCCCACAGCCCTCCTCCCTCTAACATTCTCACATTCAGCTTCATTCAATGTTTTAACATAATTGTATTACAGTTAGGTAGTATTGTGCTGTCCATTTCTGAGTTTTTACATTCAGTCCTGTTACACAATCTGTATCTCTTCAGCTCCAACTACCCCATATCTTACCCTATTTCTATCTCCTGAGGGTCTCTGTTACCAACAAAATATTCCAAGTTTATTCACAAATGTCAGGACCATACAGTATTTGTCCTTTTGTTTCTGGCTAATCTCACTCAGCATAATGTCCTTAAGGTCCATCCATGTTGTTACATACTTCATAACTTTATTCTGTCTCACAGCTTCATAATATTCCATCATATGTATATACCACAGTTTGTTTAGCCACCCATTCGTTGATGACATTTTGGCTGTTTCCATCTCTTGGTAATTGTAAATAATGCTGCTATATATAAACATTGGTGTGCGAATGTCCGTTTGTGTCCTTGCCCTCATGTCCTTTGAGTAGAGACAGCATATAGATGGGTCCTGTTTTTTAATCCATTCTGCCGGTCTATGTCTTTTGATTGGGGAGTTTAATCCATTAACATTTAGTGTTATTACTGCACAAGTAGTACTTTCTTCTACCATTTTGCCTATAGGATTTTATATGTCATATCTAATTTTCCTTCTTTTTACCTTTACTCATAGTCTTCCTTTCTACACTCTTCTCCACTCCTCTCTCTTCTGTCTTTTCATATCTGTC